>JAGVVM010012065.1:0-17993 GCA_019149425.1 Psidium friedrichsthalianum
CCCAACTGAGGATTAAGAAGGAGGACGTTCCAAAGACGGCTTTAGGACGAGATATGGGCATTACGAGTTTACAGTCATGCCATTTGGATTGACAAATGCCCCAGCCGCGTTCATGGATATGATGAATCGAGTGTTCAGGAGTTCTTGGATCAGTTCGTGATAGTTTTCATCGATGACATTTTGGTGTACTCAAAGGGCTCTGAGGACCATGAGCGACATTTAAGGACTGTTTTGTAGATGCTGAGAGAGTACTTGTTGTATGCTAAGTTACCAAATGTGAGTTCTGGCTGAGTAGAGTAGCATTCCTTGGACATATAGTATCGAGCGAAGGAATATCGGTAGATCCAGCAAAGATCGAAGCTGTGGAGAATTGGCCGAGGCCTACGACGGTGACTGAAGTGCGAAGTTTTCTTGGTTTGGCTGGGTACTACAGACATTTCGTGGAAAGGTTCTCTGTGATAGCCGCCCGATGACTCGATTGCTGAAGAAAGAGTCGAAGTTTGAATGGACCACGAAGTGCGAGGAGAGCTTCCAGGAGTTGAAAGATCGGTTGACTACCGCACCAGTTTTGACCATCCCATCTGGACCTGGAGGATTTGAGATTTATAGCGACGCTTCGCTAAGAGGATTAGGTTGTGTCTTGATGCAGCAGGGACGAGTAGTAGCTTATGCATCTCGACAGTTGAGGCCACACGAAATGAATTACCCGACGCATGACTTGGAGTGGCTGCAATAGTGTTTGCGTTGAAGATTTGGAGACACTATTTGGTGGGAGAGAAATTTCAGATTTATACGGATCACCAGAGTCTGAAGTACTTGTTCTCGCAGAAGGAATTGAACGTGAGGCAGCGTCGATGGATGGAGCTGCTGAAGGACTACGACTGCGATATTCTGTACCATCGGGAAAAGCGAATAAAGTAGCAGATGCTCTGAGTCGGAAGTCGAGCATCGCGCATATAATGGTGAAGGAGTGGACACTATTAGAAGGAATCAGGGACTCGAATTTAAGATTGAGGTAGGAACCCTCTCGAGCCTGATGGCTACCTTGAGAATTGCGCCCGAAATCCAGTTGAGAATTAAGGAGTTGCAGGCTACGGATCCTGAGGTCCAGAGGATCGTGACGATGGACGCAGATAAGAGGAAACCCGAGTTCCAAGTAACTGAGGATGGAGTGCTGAAGTTTAGGGGACGACTCTGCGTGCCAAACGACGAGGAGTTGAAGGAAAGGATCTTGGTTGAGGCTCACAGGAGCAATTATAGTATTCACCCTGGGAGTACGAAGATGTACCAGAATCTACGACAACACTACCGGTGGAATGGGATGAAGGTAGATGTAGCAAAACATGTAGCCAAGTGCTTAACGTGCCAGCAAGTGAAGGCACAACATTGTAAGCCTGGAGGGTTACTGCAACCCTTTGAGATCCCAGAATGGAAATGGGAACACGTCACTATGGATTTCGTGACAGGGCTGCCAAGAAGTCAAAGAGGGAATGACTCGATTTGGGTTATAGTCGATAGATTAACCAAGTTTGCACACTTCATTGCCGTACGAAAGGATTCCACTTTGGAGAAGCTGGTCGAATTGTATGTGAGGCAGATTGTGAGACTGCATGGAGTGCCCGTAAGCATTGTATCGGATCGTGATCCTCGTTTCACTGCGACATTTTGGAAGAGCCTGCAGAGTGCTTTGGGGTCAGAATTGAGGTTCAGTACGGCCTATCACCCGTAGGCAGATGGTCAGTCGGAAAGGACCATACAGACTTTGGAGGATATGTTGAGGGCCTGTGTAATCAATTTCAAAGGCAGTTGGGAAGAGAAACTGCATCTTGTAGAGTTCGCCTACAACAACAGTTACCAGCAAAGCATAAAAATGGCACCGTTTGAGGCACTGTATGGGAGAGCGTGCAGAACACCAGTCTGTTGGGACGCAGTTGGTGAGAAGAGCATCACAGGCCCAGAGTTAGTCCAGCAGTCAGTAGAAGCAGTCAGGGTAATCAGAGATAGGCTGAGGACAGCACAGAGCAAACAAAAGAGCTATGCAGATAAGAGACACAGACCGTTAGAGTTTCAGGTTGGAGACCATGTATTCCTGAAGGTTTCACCAATGAGAGGATTGTCTCGGTTTGGCAAGAAAGGAAAACTGAGTCCAAGATTTGTGGGACCATTCGAGATTTTGGAGAAAGTCGGGACACTAGCTTATCGCCTGGCATTGCCGCCAAACTTATCCTAGATCCATAATGTGTTCCATGTGTCAATACTGAGGAAGTACGAGCCGGATCCTGGCCATATACTCGATCATGAAGTCATCGAAGTGGATGACCACGTCTCATACGTGGAGAGGCCAGTCAGAATCGAGGATCGGAAGGAGCAAGTCCTGAGGAGCAAGACTATACCTCTGGTCAAGGTCATTTGGGAACACCATGAGACTGAAGGGGCGACATGGGAGAGTGAAGACGAGATGAGAAGGAAATATCCGTATTGTTTGGGTAGTCAGTTGTAATTTTAGTCTGGTGTGGCGATCTTGTAAACTGTAAATTTCGAGGACGAAATTTTTATAAGGAGGGAAGAATTGAGACAGTCTGAAAATTCGACCCAGTTATCGGGACTTCTAAATGAATGGATAGACTTCGTTAGTACCCTCTGGATCGATACTCACTCAGGATTAGCTACCCTGGGACGACTAACCGAGAGGGGTAAGGCTACCTGGGAAATTTTCCAAACAACCGCCCATTGGTCTGAGATATTGACAGAGTCAGTATTTAATGAATTTGACCACAAAATGAATTTCGGTATTGGATAATCGAGTTCCTAAGGGAGTCACATTGGAGAAATGAGATCAGTTGCTGAATCGCCGCCAGAAGGGCAAATCAGTTGGTGAACGTCACGAAGCAAGACGTGAATGAAAAATTACCGAAATGCCCCGGTAAATGCTCAGTCCTTAGGATTAGATAATTGGATTTTTGAGAGTGAATACGATAGATCGAAATCAAATCCAGTCCGAAATTCGTTCGCGCTCGGGACCCGATCGGTGCATTTGGCACGCAAATCGAGGCAAGTCAAATCAGTGGTCACATCAATCAAGTGTCATGTCAATCAAATCAATCACATCATGGCATAATTTCCAATGCATGTCAATCCATCAATCACTCACATCTTGTCAAGAGCAATGTCAACTCCAAGTACAAACCTACCCCCACTATAATGTTTATTCTTGATTTTCTTTAATTTTTCAAAATAGCCATTATAAACACTCTCTCTCCTCTCTACACCATTTCGGCCGGCCATTGCTTCCCCTCCCCCTCTCCCGAAATTTCTCCCTTCTTCCTCTCCTTCTCCGTTCCGTCGTCGTCCGCCCGTGAAGCCACCGACCGGCCGCCCTTCCATCGCCGTCCGACGCTTCAATCCCATCGGCCATCACCATCTTCATCTCAACGTCACACGGTGAGCTTCCTTGGCCCCTCCCCTCTTCACTTGTGGCCCTAGAGACTCCTCTTGAAGCCCGACCAGACCGTGACACTCTTCCACTCTCTTGGTTTCACGTGCAGCCGCCCACGTCGCCGTCGTCTCCACCACTGTCCAGCCACCGTCCCCCATCCCTGACCGTCCTCACTTCTTGGTAAGAGTCCTGAGCTTAGCTATCTTCATTTCCATGGTCTTTTGGTCCCATTTGTTGAACCAAACCCGGCTGTTTCCTCTTAGGCCAAGAGCTCTCCCGTCCGCTGCCCTACCCCGCCGTTGTCGGTGCCGTGTCCAGCCCCCACCGGTAAACCACACTACTAAACCAGGCCTGGGGTGGATGTATGCTCGTGTGGTTGAATGGAATTAGGACTGGTGCATGTGATTAGCCTAGCAAATGGGTGATTTTGGTTAATGTGTGTTAGAATGAATTTGGGAAATGGTGGATGGGCCGAACGTGTGGGCTGGAGGTACTCGAAATGGACCACGAAACAATTAATTTGGGCTGCGATGAGGGTTTTAGGCGTGTGGAATGAGGGACCAAGGAGTGCAATTGGGCTTCGGGGTTTATTTCCAAGCTAATTGGGCCAATTGGAACTTGTGGGCTTAAGTTTTCCTTGGTGGGCCTTAGGTGGACGAAAATTCAGATTATAATTGGGCCCGAAGATTGGTATGTAAGTTTGTAATGGTGGGCCTAGGTGTGAGGATAATGGACCAATGAATATTAATGGGCTTGGGTTGTAGTATTTAGACTAATTGGGCCAAATTGGGACTCATGGACCTAAGACTTGCTAGTGGGCTCTATTTGGACGAAATTCCTAATTTAATTGGGCCCAAATTAAGGTCTAGAATATTGGAATATATGGCCCAATAATGTACATGGGCTTAGGTCATTAACTTGGGCCTAAAATGATTAAAATGGGCTTTATAAACTCACTTAAATTATTGGGCTTGGGCCTTACACGAATTTAAATTAAATAATGGGCCTAATTTATATTTTTAATCCAAGATTTAAATTATGGGCCTTGAACCTTAGAATGAGCCTCAGACCCAAATTGAACTTAACCCAATTAAATGGCCTTAGTCTGGGCTAACCTTAATTTAATGAAACCCAAAAGCATTTCACGATATTAATCATGGGTTCTAATGCTAACATTACCCCAATGGGAATTATTTAGGGAATTGACTAAGGGAAACCAAATGTTTATCGGGGTTTACGTGAGGTACCCAATTGAACGCGGTTCATTGAGTAACTGCCCGTAGGGGTCTGGGTTTACTTGTAACTTGTTCTGGCAGACGCGAGATGGCTCAGCTGATTTCTTGATATGCTCCGCTCCTGTGCATATGTACTTTTGTGAATGCATGCTCTGTGACCGATTCACTGTTGAATCTATCTGGGTCCCATATGTTGTGAGCATGGCATGAGTCACCGGGAGTCATAACATGTTGGATGAGCCCTAATTTGGGAAGTGGAGAGATAAGCAGGCAAGATCCACTGGGATCAGTTGAGGCGGGCTGAAGCATGCATCTATTTGCATCGTGCATTGCTGTCATTATCTGTTGATCGCCCGTCTGCATTTTATGGTTTGCTTTCCATGCGTAGCTCGACTGTTTAACCGCTAGGGTCCGATATCTATGACGACTGAGGGTACTTGAACCGTTAACCTGACACCCTAGCTTACTGGATAGGACCGATCCCACTAGTATACTCTATCCTACGCTAAGATTAGTGGTGAGCTTGCTGAGTCTTCGACTCATTGGCGTTGGTTGCCTTATTTTCAGATCCAGGACGCCAGTGATGGCCGCGCCCCCTATGCTTTTTGGTCTGCCAGTGCAGATGGAGTCAGAGGTTACTATCCATTATGATATGCATGCCGAGATGTAGCGCCGTCATGTGACTACTATTTGGGTAGATCATGGTGGTCCCCATTTTGTACCCCATAAATTTGAGGCATGGTTTAGGGAGGGATTGTATGGTTCGAGGGACCCCAGAGAGACGCTCCGATCCCTTTGGAGGCAGACCCGACCTTTTGCAGCCTGCCGAGTATGGAGGTGAGGTAGTCGATCCCGAGCCGATGCAGGAGCTACTGTCCCTAGGACGCTCAGAGATCGATAGCCATGATGAGGGCGATGCCATGGATACATACCCAGAGGAGGACCCTGAGGAGGATCCTGAGGAGGATCCGGAGGAGGAGCCCGAGGAGGATCCAGAGGAAGAGCCTGAGGACTGAGTCCTACTGATGCTGGCTTAGACCTTTGGAGATAGTGCAAGCGTAGGTGTCTTGACCATAGGTTGTGATTTTCTTTTGGGGTTTGTACCTAACGCTTGTTGATATTTATATATATGGTAGTGTTTGTATGTAGTTCTTTATGTTCGTGGTACCCTCATCTTTGCATGCATGTATGTATGGTTAGAAGGCTCGCTTCCGCAGGTTCAAGAGATTGAAGGACGCGTCGTCTGGTCGCGACGAAGAGACTCCCTGGGCCGTCGTGTATCATGGACCAGGCAAGCACGAGAGAATGTAAACGTAGGAACGGGATGTCGCGGGCTCGATTGGGGTTCGGTGCGTAACAAGCTGAGAATGTCTCTCGAGACCACCATCGTTTTAGAGGGTCTTCGCGAGTCGGTAAAATTTCTCTTGGGACCACCATCGTTTTAGCGGGTCTTCGTGAGTTGGTCAAATTTCTTTGGGACCACCATCATTTTAGTGGGTCACCGTAAGCTAAGAATGTCTCAAAAAGCAGTGCGTCAAGCGAATCTCATCAACCTGAACATAAAAAGGGATGTATCACACGAATCTCATCAGTGTGAATACAAAAAGGGATATGTCATGCGAATCTCATCAGTTTGAACACATCAAGGTATGCTGCGCAAATCTTATCAATGCAAACACGGAAAGTGTATCATACAAATCTCATCAGTATGAACACAAAAAGGGGTGGACACACGAATCTTATCAATATGAACACCAAAAGGGGTGCATTTGAGATGAGATAAAAACAAGCACGATGAAATGTGAACTTAGGTCAATAGAGCCACTGAAATGTACTTGAGGGATAATCAGAAAACATACCTGGTTTTTCTGGACAACGATCAAGGAATAGACAGGTTAACTGTATCACACTTGCTTATTCACTTGAAATAGAATTAAAATGATCATGTGCATAAAATCAATGTAAATGCAACATCATATGCCAGTAAAAACTCTTTTGCTTGCTTACATTACAAAGCTTCACTGGGGAATTCTATCAATAAGGAAACCTGTTTGGTCCTTTTGATAATTTTGATCACATTGAATGAGAAACCTTTAGTCATAAAGGACTTTCATTCACTCTCTTGAAAAAGCTTTTTGAACTCGGTCATTGATACGGGTATGAAAATCACTCAGAACTGTCATCATCATGCATGACAAGGGTCTGGGTATTCTCGCAATCAGTATGATCAGACCAATCTGAGAGGTCTTTAAAAGGACCGTAATGTAAGACTTGATCAAAGGTTTAACGAAGGAGACTCGTGTGAGTACTCACACGAGTCTCCTTCGTTAAACCTTTGATCAAGTCTTACATTACGGTCCTTTTAAAGACCTCTCAGATTGGTCTGATCATACTGATTGCGAGAATACCCAGACCCTTGTCATGCATGATGATGACAGTTCTGAGTGATTTTCATACCCGTATCAATGACCGAGTTCAAAAAGCTTTTTCAAGAGAGTGAATGAAAGTCCTTTATGACTAAAGGTTTCTCATTCAATGTGATCAAAATTATCAAAAGGACCAAACAGGTTTCCTTATTGATAGAATTCCCCAGTGAAGCTTTGTAATGTAAGCAAGCAAAAGAGTTTTTACTGGCATATGATGTTGCATTTACATTGATTTTATGCACATGATCATTTTAATTCTATTTCAAGTGAATAAGCAAGTGTGATACAGTTAACTGTCTATTCCTTGATCGTTGTCCAGAAAAACCAGGTATGTTTCTGATTATCCCTCAAGTACATTTCAGTGGCTCTATTGACCTAAGTTCACATTTCATCGTGCTTGTTTTTATCTCATCTCAAATGCACCCCCTTTTGGTGTTCATATTGATAAGATTCGTGTGGTCCACCCCTTTTTTGTGTTCATACTGATGAGATTTGTATGATACACTTTCCGTGTTTGCATTGATAAGATTTGCGCAGCATACCTTGATGTGTTCAAACTGATGAGATTCGCATGACATATCCCTTTTTGTATTCACACTGATGAGATTCGTGTGATACATCCCTTTTTATGTTCAGGTTGATGAGATTCGCTTGACGCACTGCTTTTGAGACATTCTTAGCTTACGGTGACCACTAAAATGATGGTGGTCCCAAAGAAATTTGACCAACTCACGAAGACCCGCTAAAACGATGGTGGTCCCAAGAGAAATTTACCGACTCGCGAAGACCCTCTAAAACGATGGTGGTCTCGAGAGACATTCTCAGCTTGTTACGCACCGAACCCCAATCGAGCCCGCGACATCCCGTTCCTACGTTTACATTCTCTCGTGCTTGCCTGGTCCATGATACACGACGGCCCAGGGAGTCTCTTCGTCGCGACCAGACGACGCGTCCTTCAATCTCTTGAACCTGCGGAAGCGAGCCTTCTAACCATACATACATGCATGCAAAGATGAGGGTACCACGAACATAAAGAACTACATACAAACACTACCATATATATAAATATCAACAAGCGTTAGGTACAAACCCAAAAGAAAATCACAACTATGGTCAAGACACCTACGCTTGCACTATCTCCAAAAGGTCTAAGCCAGCATCAGTAGGACTCAGTCCTCAGGTCTTCCTCTGGATCCTCCTCGGGCTCCTCCTCCGGATCCTCCTCAGGATCCTCCTCAGGGTCCTCCTCTGGGTATGTATCCATGGCATCGCCCTCATCATGGCTATCGATCTCTGAGCGTCCTAGGGACAGTAGCTCCTGCATCGGCTCGGGATCGACTACCTCACCTCCATACTCGGCAGGCTGCAAAAAGGTCGGGTCTGCCTCCAAAGGGATCGGAGCGTCTCTCTGGGGTCCCTCGAAAACCATACAATCCCTCCCTAAACCATGCCTCAAATTTATGGGGTACAAAATGGGGACCACCATGATCTACCCAAATAGTAGTCACATGACGGCGCTACATCTCGGCATGCATATCATAATGGATAGTAACCTCTGACTCCATCTGCACTGGCAGACCAAAAAGCATAGGGGGCGCGGCCATCACTGGCGTCCTGGATCTGAAAAATAAGGCAACCAACGCCAATGAGTCGAAGACTCAGCAAGCTCACACTAATCTTAGCGTAGGATAGAGTATACTAGTGGGATCGGTCCTATCCAGTAAGCTAGGGTGTCAGGTTAACGGTTCAAGTACCCTCAGTCGTCATAGATATCGGACCCTAGCGGTTAAACAGTCGAGCTACGCATGGAAAGCAAACCATAAAATGCAGACGGGCGATCAACAGATAATGACAGCAATGCACGATGCAAATAGATGCATGCTTCAGCCCGCCTCAACTGATCCCAGTGGATCTTGCCTGCTTATCTCTCCACTTCCCAAATTAGGGCTCATCCAACATGTTATGACTCCCGGTGACTCATGCCATGCTCACAACATATGGGACCCAGATAGATTCAACAGTGAATCGGTCACAGAGCATGCATTCACAAAAGTACATATGCACAGGAGCGGAGCATATCAAGAAATCAGCTGAGCCATCTCGCGTCTGCCAGAACAAGTTACAAGTAAACCCAGACCCCTACGGGCAGTTACTCAATGAACCGCGTTCAATTGGGTACCTCACGTAAACCCCGATAAACATTGGTTCCCTTAGTCAATTCCCTAAATAATTCCCATTGGGGTAATGTTAGCATTAGAACCCATGATTAATATCGTGAAATGCTTTTGGGTTCATTAAATTAAGGTTAGCCCAGACTAAGGCCCATTTAATTGGGTTAAGTTCAATTTGGGTCTGAGGCTCATTCTAAGGTTCAAGGCCCATAATTTAAATCTTGGATTAAAAATATAAATTAGGCCCATTATTTAATTTAAATTCGTGTAAGCCCAAGCCCAATAATTTAAGTGAGTTTATAAAGCCCATTTTAATCATTTTAGGCCCAAGTTAATGACCTAAGCCCATGTACATTATTGGGCCATATATTCCAATATTCTAGACCTTAATTTGGGCCCAATTAAATTAGGAATTTCGTCCAAATAGAGCCCACTAGCAAGTCTTAGGTCCATGAGTCCCAATTTGGCCCAATTAGTCTAAATACTACAACCCAAGCCCATTAATATTCATTGGTCCATTATCCTCACACCTAGGCCCACCATTACAAACTTACATACCAATCTTCGGGCCCAATTATAATCTGAATTTTCGTCCACCTAAGGCCCACCAAGGAAAACTTAAGCCCACAAGTTCCAATTGGCCCAATTAGCTTGGAAATAAACCCCGAAGCCCAATTGCACTCCTTGGTCCCTCATTCCACACGCCTAAAACCCTCATCGCAGCCCAAATTAATTGTTTTCGTGGTCCATTTCGAGTACCTCCAGCCCACACGTTCGGCCCATCCACCATTTCCCAAATTCATTCTAACACACATTAACCAAAATCACCCATTTGCTAGGCTAATCACATGCACCAGTCCTAATTCCATTCAACCACACGAGCATACATCCACCCCAGGCCTGGTTTAGTAGTGTGGTTTACCGGTGGGGGCTGGACACGGCACCGACAACGGCGGGGTAGGGCAGCGGACGGAGAGCTCTTGGCCTAAGAGGAAACAGCCGGGTTTGGTTCAACAAATGGGACCAAAAGACCATGGAAATGAAGATAGCTAAGCTCAGGACTCTTACCAAGAAGTGAGGACGGTCAGGGATGGGGGACGGTGGCTGGACAGTGGTGGAGACGACGGCGACGTGGGCGGCTGCACGTGAAACCAAGAGAGTGGAAGAGTGTCACGGTCTGGTCGGGCTTCAAGAGGAGTCTCTAGGGCCACAAGTGAAGAGGGGAGGGGCCAAGGAAGCTCACCGTGTGACGTTGAGATGAAGATGGTGATGGCCGATGGGATTGGCGTCGGACGGCGATGGAAGGGCGGCCGGTCGGTGGCTTCACGGGCGGACGACGACGGAACGGAGAAGGAGAGGAAGAAGGGAGAAATTTCGGGAGAGGGGGAGGGGAAGCAATGGCCGGCCGAAATGGTGTAGAGAGGAGAGAGAGTGTTTATAATGGCTATTTTGAAAAATTAAAGAAAATCAAGAATAAACATTATAGTGGGGGTAGGTTTGTACTTGGAGTTGACATTGCTCTTGACAAGATGTGAGTGATTGATGGATTGACATGCATTGGAAATTATGCCATGATGTGATTGATTTGATTGACATGACACTTGATTGATGTGACCACTGATTTGACTTGCCTCGATTTGCGTGCCAAATGCACCGATCGGGTCCCGAGCGCGAACGAATTTCGGACTGGATTTGATTTCGATCTATCGTATTCACTCTCAAAAATCCCAATTATCTAATCCTAAGGACTGAGCATTTACCGGGGCATTTCGGTAATTTTTCATTCACGTCTTGCTTCGTGACGTTCACCAACTGATTTGCCCTTCTGGCGGCGATTCAGCAACTGATCTCATTTCTCCAATGTGACTCCCTTAGGAACTCGATTATCCAATACCGAATTCATTTTGTGGTCAAATTCATTAAATACTGACTCTGTCAATATCTCAGACCAATGGGCGGTTGTTTGGAAAATTTCCCAGGTAGCCTTGCCCCTCTCGGTTAGTCGTCCCAGGGTAGCTAATCCTGAGTGAGTATCGATCCAGAGGGTACTAACGAAGTCTATCCATTCATTTAGAAGTCCCGATAACTGGGTCGAATTTTCAGACTGTCTCAATTCTTCCCTCCTTATAAAAATTTCGTCCTCGAAATTTACAGTTTACAAGATCGCCACACCAGACTAAAATTACAACTGACTACCCAAACAAATACGGATATTTCCTTCTCATCTCGTCTTCACTCTCCCATGTCGCCCCTTCAGTCCCATGGTGTTCCCAGATGACCTTGACCAGAGGTATAGTCTTGCTCCTCAGGACTTGCTCCTTCCGATCCTCGATTCTGACTGGCCTCTCCACGTATGAGACGTGGTCATCCACTTCGATGACTTTATGATCGAGTATATGGCCAGGATCCGGCTCGTACTTCCTCAGCATTGACACATGGAACACGTTATGGATCTAGGATAAGTTTGGCGGCAATGCCAGGCGATAAGCTAGTGTCCCGACTTTCTCCAAAATCTCGAATGGTCCCACAAATCTTGGACTCAGTTTTCCTTTCTTGCCAAACCGAGACAATCCTCTCATTGGTGAAACCTTCAGGAATACATGGTCTCCAACCTGAAACTCTAACGGTCTGCGTCTCTTATCTGCATAGCTCTTTTGTCTGCTTTGCGCTGTCCTCAGCCTATCTCTGATTACCCTGACTGCTTCTACTGACTGCTGGACTAACTCTGGGCCTGTGATGCTCTTCTCACCAACTTCGTCCCAACAGACTGGTGTTCTGCACGCTCTCCCATACAGTGCCTCAAACGGTGCCATTTTTATGCTTTGCTGGTAACTGTTGTTGTAGGCGAACTCTACAAGATGCAGTTTCTCTTCCCAACTGCCTTTGAAATCGATTACACAGGCCCTCAACATATCCTCCAAAGTCTGTATGGTCCTCTCCGACTGACCATCTGTCTGCGGGTGATACGCCGTACTGAACCTCAATTCTGACCCCAAAGCACTCTGCAGGCTCTTCCAAAATGTCGCGGTGAAACGAGGATCACGATCCGATACAATGCTTACGGGCACTCCATGCAGTCTCACAATCTGCCTCACATACAATTCGGCCAGCTTCTCCAAAGTGGAATCCTTTCGTACGACAATGAAGTGTGCAGACTTGGTTAATCTATCGACTATAACCCAAATCGAGTCATTCCCTCTTTGACTTCTTGGCAGCCCTGTCACGAAATCCATAGTGACGTGTTCCCATTTCCATTCTGGGATCTCAAAGGGTTGCAGTAACCCTCCAGGCTTACAATGTTGTGCCTTCACTTGCTGGCACGTTAAGCACTTGGCTACATGTTTTGCTACATCTACCTTCATCCCATTCCACCGGTAGTGTTGTCGTAGATTCTGGTACATCTTCGTACTCCCAGGGTGAATACTATAATTGCTCCTGTGAGCCTCAACCAAGATCCTTTCCTTCAACTCCTCGTCGTTTGGCACGCAGAGTCGTCCCCTAAACTTCAGCACTCCATCCTCAGTTACTTGGAACTTGGGTTTCCTCTTATCTGCGTCCATCGTCACGATCCTCTAGACCTCAGTATCCGTAGCCTGCAACTCCTTAATTCTCAACTGGATTTCGGGCGCAATTCTCAAGGTAGCCATCAGGCTCGAGAGGGTTCCTACCTCAATCTTAAATTCGGAGTCCCTGATTCCTTCTAATAGTGTCCACTCCTTCACCATCATATGCGCGATGCTCGACTTCCGACTCAGAGCATCTGCTACTTTATTCGCTTTTCCCGATGGTACAGAATATCGCAGTCGTAGTCCTTCAGTAGCTCCATCCATCGACGCTGCCTCATGTTCAATTCCTTCTGCGAGAACAAGTACTTCAGACTCTGGTGATCCGTATAAATCTGAAATTTCTCTCCCACCAAATAGTGTCTCCAAATCTTCAACGCAAACACTATTGCAGCCAACTCCAAGTCATGCGTCGGGTAATTCATTTCATGTGGCCTCAACTGTCGAGATGCATAAGCTACTACTCGTCCCTGCTGCATCAAGACACAACCTAATCCTCTTAGCGAAGCGTCGCTATAAATCTCAAATCCTCCAGGTCCAGATGAGATGGTCAAAACTGGTGCGGTAGTCAACCGATCTTTCAACTCCTGGAAGCTCTCCTCGCACTTCGTGGTCCATTCAAACTTCGACTCTTTCTTCAGCAATCGAGTCATCGGGGCGGCTATCACAGAGAACCTTTCCACGAAACGTCTGTAGTACCCAGCCAAACCAAGAAAACTTCGCACTTCAGTCACCGTCGTAGGCCTCGGCCATTTCTCCACAGCTTCGATCTTTACTGGATCTACCGATATTCCTTCGCTCGATACTATATGTCCAAGGAATGCCACTCTACTCAGCTAGAACTCACATTTGCTAAACTTAGCATACAACAAGTACTCTCTCAGCATCTGCAAAACAGTCCTTAAATGTCGCTCATGGTCCTCAGAGCCCTTCGAGTACACCAAAATGTCATCGATGAAAACTATCACGAACTGATCCAAGAACTCCTTGAACACTCAATTCATCATATCCATGAACGCGGCTGGGGCATTTGTCAATCCAAATGGCATGACTGTAAACTCGTAATGCCCATATCTCGTCCTAAAAGCCGTCTTTGGAACGTCCTCCTTCTTAATCCTCAGCTGGTGATAGCCCGTCCTTAGGTCTATCTTGGAGAACACACACGCTCCTTGCAATTGGTCAAACAGATCATCAATCCTTGGTAGCGGGTACTTGTTCTAATGGTCACCTGGTTTAGCTGCCTATAATCTATACACAATCTCAGCGATCCATCTTTCTTCTTGACAAATAGCACCGGAGCTCCCCATGGCGAAGCACTGGGGCGGATAAATCCTTTATCCAGTAGCTCTTGCATCTGCACTTTCAACTCCTTCAGCTCCGATAACGACATCCTATACGTGCTTTAGAGTTTGGTTCCGTTCCAGGTGCCAACTCGATTATGAATTCCACTTTACGCTCTGGTGGCAAGCCAGGCAATTCTTGAGGGAAAACATCTAGGTAATCTCTTACCACAGGCACTTCTTCCAACTTTACTTCTTGTACTGACGAATCTATTACTGATGCCAAAAATCCTGGACAACCTTCGTCCATCAGCTTAGTCGTTTCCAGCGACGAAATCCAAGGGAGGGAGGTTCCTCCTCGGTTTCCAACAAACTCATACTCAGGGTGGCCTACCGGGTTAAATCGAATCACACCCCTACTACAGTCAATGACTGCCCCATGTCTAACCATCCAATCCATGCCAACAATTACATCGAAATCAAACATAGGTAAGACAGCCAAATCGATTTCTTCCTCTCTATCGCCCAAGACTATCTTACACCCCTTGCATCCCAACATGACAATTATTCTATCTTTCAACGGGGTCGCCACATGCAAAACGACATCCAAAGGTCTAACATCTAACCCAGCCAATTCAGCATAACGCTTAGACACAAAAGAATGCGAAGCTCCAGGATCAAATAATGCATACGCAGCATGACCACAGAGAGAGACGGTGCCTGTGATCACCCCTGGCGTGTTCTCAGCCTCCTTGCGCGCCACTGCATAGGCCCTTCCTTGAACGGGTGGACGGTTCCCATTTCCTTGAAGGCCAGCCACGGCTTGAGGCTGTTGCTACTGGAAGGGCGGTCTCGGGCCCCTTCTTGGGCAGTTCCTCAGTTGATGCCCCATCTACCCGCAGCCAAAACATCCTTCGGTCTTCTTTGGGCAGGGGTTATTCCCGTGTCTTCTGCCACAGTCGCGACAATTTGGTCCAGATGGGAATGAGGGCTTTCCCAGAGTCCTCTTAGCTGGCGGGACGAACCTCCTGTTGTCTCTCATCGGCCTCTTGTCAAAACTTCTATGGTCTCGTCCCGGCATAAACCGCGATCCAGATGTGGTAGCCTTCTCCAGCAGGTCTCACTCTATCGCTAGGGCTCTTTCATACATCTCGTTATAGTCCCTCAGCCCAGTGGCAATCACCATACTTTTCAGCTCAGGCCTCAGTCCTTCTCTAAACCTCCTTGCCTTGTCCCATGGATCCTCTATTAGCCTTCGAGCAAACTTGGACAGCCTCGAGAATTCGCCTTCATATTGATCCACCGACATCTGCCCTTGGAGAAGCCTTATGAACTCTTCCATTTTTCTCTCTTGGGCAACTTTAGAAAAGTACTTCCCATTAAATGCTGCACAGAAAGCAGCCCAGTTGGGTCTTACCCCTTCTGGAAAGACTCGTCCTCTGATGGCCTTCCACCAGTCATCAGCTGTACTCTGGAGCTGATAGGTGGCCAGTGAAACTTTCTCCTCATCGATGCATCCCAGCATAGTAAATGCCTTCTCCAACGCGCTCAATCCAGAGGGCGGCTGCCTCAGGTCCCCCCACTTCCGTCGAACTTAGACGGTTGGAGCTTCAGGAACCGCTCCACTATATGATGGGTTGGCGTCCTCCATTACCATGCCCATTGCCTCCATTGGCTCCATTCGCAACGGCCAAGGCGGCCTCAGCTGCTTGGGCTACAGCGGCATTTCTTTCAGCAGCCTGCCTACCCATCAAGTCACTAACTTCAGCCAGAACTCTCATCATATCCTCAATTCTCGGATCCCTTCTAGGTGCTGGAGCCCTCGAGCTCGACGCAGCTGCACTTGGTCTTCTGCCCTATTGCTCATCCTACCAGAACTCTCTCATACCTAAGCCAAATAAAATTCCCTTCAGGAATTTGGAACTCTAAAACTAACAATCAAGCTTTCGCCTGCTATCGCGTCTACTGACATGAGTATGCATGAAAAATTCGCTGCAGCTTTCAATGCAATTGGATTCGGTAGACACCTAGACTCAACTCTGTCAATGGATAACTTAGGTCACTCTGTCCGCCTCCTCAACTAGAAGCCTGCCGGGAGCCGCTTCCTTGATCGGGCCTCTGCCCCGGTGACCACTCCGCGCCTTCATCATTTCTCGGAGCGAACAGTTGTCTCAAGTTACTCACGTCCAAGGAGAGTCCCACTCCACATGTCCCATACCATGCTTCATTACGGTTTATAGGCATCCCGTCAAATCCGTCCCATACCAGGCTAATGGTTACCTAGTCCAATAAAACGTGATGCATGCATTTTTCAAATTAGATTCTTGTTTTCAAATCAATTTCATTTTTAAATCATTTGCTCTTGAATACGGAAGTCCATGCGATGCATGATGGTCAAGCAGCACGCGACAGTCGACTAAGCGTACAAACACAATCACAACAACCAACAGCTAACGTTTAACAATCAGCAACCAGCATTCAAGGTCAGGTTCAAGGATCTCACCTCAGGTCTAGACGCATCTGCAGTTTAGTCTAAACACACCATAGTTTAAGGCTACTCTAGGCAACCAACTCAACTAGCAGACACATGCGCCAATCAATTCATGCATTCTACCCTTCCTAACCTTAGATCTAGGGTCTGTCTATCTAACTACTCCAAAATCATCAGCCTTATCACTCCAAATCCTCGAACGGTATTGTATCGAGCTGACCTTGCTCTGATACCACTCGAACTGGGATGTCACGCCCCGAACCCCAATCAAGCCCGCGACATCCCATTCCTACGTTTAAATTCTCTCGCGGCTTTGCCTAGTCCACGATACGCGACGGCCCAGGGAGTCTCTTCGTTGCGACCAGACGACGCGTCCTTCAATCTCTTGAACCTGCGGAAGCGAGCTTTCTAACCATACATACATGCATGCAAAGATAGGGGTAGCACGAACATAAAGAACTACATACAAACACTACCATATATATACATATCAACAAGCGTTAGGTACAGACCCAAAAGAAAATCACAACCTATGGTCAAGACACCTACGCTTGCACTATCTCCAAAAGGTCTAAGCCATCATCAGTAGGACTCAGTCCTCAGCTCCTCCTCTAGATCCTCCTTGGTCTCCTCCTCTGGATCCTCCTCAGGATCCTCTTCAAGGTCCTCCTCTAGGTCTGTATCCATGGCATCGCCCTCATCATGGCCATCGATCTCTGAGCGTCGTGGGGACGGTAGCTCCTGCATGGGCTCGGGATCGACTACCTCACCTCCATACTCGGCAGGCTGCAAAAAGGTCGGGTCTGCCTCCAAAGGGATCGGAGCATCTCTCTGGGGTCCCTCGAAACCATACAATCCCTCCCTAAACCATGCCTCAAATTTATGGGGTACAAAACGGGGACCACCCTGATCTACCCAAATAGTAGTCACACGACGACGCCACATCTCGGCATGCATATCATAATGGATAGTAACCTCTGACTTCCATCTGCACTAGCAGACCAAAAAGCATAGGGGGCGGCGGCATCACTGGCGTCTTGGATATGAAAATAAGGCAACCAACGCCAGTGAGTTGAAGACTCAGCAAGCTCACCACTAATCTTAGCGTAGGATCGAGTATAACTAGTGGGATCGGTCCTATCCAGTAAGCTAGGGTGGTCAGGTTAACGGTTCAAGTACCCTCAGTCGTCATAAATATCGGACCCTAGCGGTTAAACAGTCGAGCTACGCATGGAAAGCAAACCATAAAATGCATACGGGCGATCAACAGATAATGACAGCAATTCACGATGCAAACAGATGCATGCTTCAGCCCGCCTCAACTGATCCCAGTGGATCTTGCCTGCTTATCTCTCACTTCCCAAATCAGGGCTCATCAACATGTTATGACC
>JAGVVM010012067.1:0-14746 GCA_019149425.1 Psidium friedrichsthalianum
TTTTCCCTCCTCTCTCTCCTCTTCTTTCTTTTTCTCTTCCCTGTTTCCCCTCTTCTCCATCCTCCTCATCGCGTCGTATTCCCCCTTTCTCCCTCCCCTCCCTTTATCCTCTCCCCTCATTATTACTTCCAGAGACTGAGTCTTCCTGATGGCATGAGGCGAACTGGGACGGCACATTCTGCGCAGCGTTCAATGGGCAAATACTTTCCCGAGGAGTCCCAGGAGAGGAAGATGGAGGAAGGAATCTCATTAGACTTCGCACAAGGGTCCAATGACAGTAGACCAGTATGAAGGCCGAGTTTGCCAGGACTATCCAAGTTTGCGCGCAGGCTGATAGAGGACCGTGGGACAAGGCACAGAATGTACGTCAGGGAAGGACGAGGCCCGAGCTGAAGAGCATGATCATTGCTACTGGGCTGAGAGAATTATAATGAGATTTCTGAACGGGCCCTTATGGCTATAGAGCGAGATCTGCAAGAGGAAGGCTGCGATCTGATCTCGGTTCATGCCAAATAGGAACTCAGGAGATTCGGCAAGAGGCGATGAAGGACAACGCAGGTTCACTCCACCTGCAAGGAGACCCCTGGGGAAAGCCACCGATTCGCTGGGAATCAGAACTGCGCGCGACTGTGGCAGGAGATATGGAACAGCGCCCTGTATCGAAGAAGACGGAGGATGCTTCAGGTGTGGGTCAGATGGGGCACATCCAAAGGAATGCCCGAGAATGGTCCAAGACCCCAGTTCCAACCGCCTAGCCGCAGCCACCAATGGCGAATGTACCCAATGGATCTGAAACCGTCCGCCTGCTAAGGGACGAGTCTATGCTGTGGCGCGTAAGGATGCTGAGAATGCGCCAGGGGTGATCACAGGTACCGCTTTCTCTCTGTGGTGTGACAGTCTGAAAATTCGGACCCAGTGTCAGACTTTCATGAATGGAAATACTCATTAAACACTCTAGTCGACGCTCACTCAGGATTATGATAACCCTGGGCTGACCAACCGAAGGAGGAAAGGCTATCTGGGAATTTTTCCCAATCAGCCGCCCGTCGGCTTGAGGACTGAGACAGGGTCGGTATTTGATGAAATTGACCCAGAAGAAATCTGACGATGGACAATCGAATCACTAAAGATAAACACAACGCAAAGAGAGAAGTCAGTTTCGAAAATGTCGACTGAAGGTCAGACAGCCGTGGTGAACGTCGAGAAGCAAGACACAGTGAATGGAAATTAACGGAAAAAATGCCCCCGGGGGTAAAGCTCAGACCTTAGAATGAGAATATTAGGATTGTTGAGAATAGAATGACGGAACGAACAAATCACATTCAGATAATTTCGTTCGCGCTCGGGACCGATCGGTGCATTTGGCACGCAAATCGATTGGCAATGTCAAATCAGTTGTCAAATCAATCAATGTCTTGGAAATCCAATCAAGCAAATCATGGCACAAGTTACCATGCACATTCAATACATCAACATGTCATGTACAAATCACCTCTAACACTATTACCCTCTAACCACCAACTACTTAATTTATTTGAAATTTTATTGGATTATAATCCATTGCCTCTCATCTCTTCCCTCAAACTTTCGGGCCACACTCCCTCTCCCTCTCTCCCGATCGCTCTCTATCCTTCGGTCCCCTTGCTCGTTCCGGCGCCGCGCGCCACGCTCCGCCGCCCGAGCCGGCCGAACCAGCCACCGTCGTCGTTCATCCTCCTCGGTGAGTCTTTCTAGCCCCGTCACTCTCTTCATTTCGTGCATGGAAGCCCTTGAGCCGCCCAACCTCACCGTCTCTCTCTCTCTTCCTCTCGAGCTCGTAAGTCCGTGAGAACGCCCCCGGCCACCATCCGCCGTCCTTCGCGCGGCGCCACCGCCATCATCAGCCTTCACCCTCGGCCGGTGGTCCTTCTCTCCTTCCTCTCCTTGTTGCCGTGGCCGTAGGCCCTTAGAGCCGCCGTGGACTCTCTCTCTCTCTCGGTTTTCCCTGAGCAGCGCGAGCCACACGTCCTCCGCCCGTCCCGTCGCGTCCAGTGCCGTTTCAAGCCCCTCACGTGTAAGCAACCTCTAATCTGACTTAGGCTGTTTTATGCATGTGTGATTGGTTGGTTTAGTTGCTAAACAAGTTGATTAGAGTGTAATGTGGATGATTAAGCTAGTTGGGCTTTGGATTAATGTTGCTAGCTAAAATTTTTTTTTGGGGGGGCCCCCGCATCGTGTGGGCCACTTGGAGGGAGAGAGAGATTGGGCCTTGAAATGTTGCCTGGAATGGAAATAGTGTTAATGAGCAGTGTGAAATAATTGGGCTTAAGGGTTTTAGGGCTTTTTTTTGTGGTTTTTTTCTAATTTCAAACCATTTGGGCCTAAGATGACCTAATGGGACCTAATTTAACTAATGGGCTCATAATGGACGAAAATTACTCTGAATGGGCCCAAATTATAGCGGAAACATTAAGAGAGAAGAGGAGGCCCCTTAGTGTACATGGGCCAGAATGGGACTAAATGGGCCTAAAATGGGCTAAATGGGCTTAATTTGGTTAACCGTAGAAAAGGGGCTTGGGCCCTACACGAAATTAATTCCTAATTGGCCTTAAATTCATAATGGACTTAAGATTTAAAACTAATAGGCCCAAGTTTGGTAATGGCGCTGAGAAATACTAACTGGGCCTTACTTAATTAATAAGCCCAACTAATCTAATGGCCTTAACCCATTTTCATTGAACCTTGAACTTAATGGGTCCCAAACTGACTAATGGGTTTTAAAAACCTCATAATGGGCAGACTACATTAGTGGAACTTAACTACCCGGGCCTTGGACCGGGGCTTAGGACCCATTTGAACTTGAACCCTCTAATTGGGCCCTGAACCAAACTTTGCCTATTGCTATAACCACGAGGTTAATAAAACTCTGAATCATTTAGTCGGGTTGGGACATTGACTTCCCAAGGGGACTGATCCGAGCAAATGGGCTTAGGCCGAATCATCGAAGCCGATGAGGCGAGGATCCTAAGTGATATTGGGCTGGCTAGGAGAATTGGCCATGAGTTATACCTTTGAGCCTGCATGGCTGGGAAACTGCCATTTGGGGTGCTAGCTCTCTTGTAGTTTGATTGGCGAGATGGATTTCTTTGATGATCTCTTGGATATGCTCGTACTGTGTTTATGTGCCCTGTCTGTCACGCCGAAACCCCGATCGAGCACGCGACACACAGTTCATAAATGTAAAAGACGCATCCCTGTGTAACCTGGCCATACGACTAGCGACGGGCCCAGGAGCTCATCGCGGCCCAGAGGACGCTCGGCAATCGACAACCATCTAAAACCTGCGGAAGCCGTGCTTCTATACAGGCATACATACATAAGGTATAGGGTAGCATGGAAAGACAAGAAGAACACTTTTACCAACAAGGCAAATACACATCATATATATATGAAAGCGTAGGTACAACCCAAAAAGAAAACTCACTACGGTCAAGCTATCTACGCTCTCACCAAAAAGACTAGACCAGTACAGCATAACTCAGTCCATCTCGAGCTCTCCTCGATCCCCTGGGGTCCTCCTCTGGGTCCTCCTCTCTGTGTCCATCGCGTCACACCCTCCTCGTGTCCATCGACCTCGGAAACGTCCTGGGGACGGTAACTCCTGCAGTGGGTCGGGGTCGATCACCTCGCCACCATACTCTGCTGGCTGCAGCAAGATCGGGTCGTCCTCCATAGGGATCGGGGAGTCCCTCTGGGGTCCCTCGAAGCCAAACAGGCCCTCTCTAAACCAGGCCTCATATCTATGGGGTACAAGATAAGGTCCACCCTGATCTATACACACGGTGGTCACATGCCTATGCCAACAGAGTGGCGTGTGCATGTCAAAATGGAGGTAATCTCGGTGTCCATCTGCACTGGCAGTCGAAAAAGCATCGGCGGTGCTGCCATCATGGGTGACCCATCTGTAAAAGAAGGGCAACCACGCCCATGAGTCGAAACTCAATAAGCTCACCACTAATCCTAACGTAGGATAGCGTATACTACTAGGGTCGGTCCTATCCAATGAACTAGGTTCTCGGTCCAGGGTTCAGGCACTCTCAGTCCTCGGTACCAGACCCCAACATGGCTAACACGCGTACAATTCATCACAACACAGATCATATCATACAGACGGGCACAAGAGATGTCATTCAGATGCCATATGAAATGCTACAGGCCTCAACCGGCCATATCGGATCCCAATGGATCATACTCAGGCCTCAACCGGCCATAACGGGTCCCAATAGACCATGCCCATCTGTCACTCCAAATCCATCAGGGCTCACCCAACAGTGCCATACGGCAATTACCACAATGCGTCTCAAACGCCTTACATTGGTCTCCCTTTTTTTTCTCCACTTCCCCTCTGGGCACATTCTCGCGTCACAGCTCCGGTGACTCATGTCATGCTCTCAATGTATGCGGGGCCACATGGTTTCGATCAGCAAATCAAACATAGAGCATGCATGATATGGCATATATGCACAAGTATAGAACGCATCCAGCAACCATCACACTCTCATGTGCACAACAAGACAAGCCATAAGAGAATCAAAGGCCCCACGCCCAATCCCTCAGTTGGATAGGTTCGAAAGATAACCCCATACTGATTCTCGGGTCAAATCCATAACCATTGGACTCTCGTCTAGCAAACCTGATCACTCGGCCTTAGCCCAAACACCCAAGCTATTCCCCTGGAGTTAATAACCCATGACTATTGATTCGATGTTTTATTGTTCCCCCGGTGTAGTTGAATTAAGCTTGGTTGGGTTTAAGGCCCAATTATAGGATTCAAGTCAAATGGGCTTAAGGCCCGAACCAAGGCCCATGGCGCATAAAGGTTAGTAAGTCCATTAATGAAATTCGGCCCATTAAAGAGTTTTAAGCCCATAAGTCGAGTTGGGTTCGATAGGATTTAAGGTTTAGTGTCGTGGATTAGGCCCATTAAAGATTCTTAAGTCCATTATGTAATTAAGGCCCATGAATATTAAATTTTCGTGTAGGGCCCAAGCCCAATTTCAAGATTAACCAATTAAGCCCATTTAGCCCAATTTAGGCCCATTTAGTCATTCTAGGCCCATGTATATTAATAGGTTTCCTCTTTTAATGTTTCCAACTATTATTTGGGCCCATTCAAAGTAATTTTCGTCCATTATGAGCCCATTAGTCCAATTGGGTCCAATTAGGTTCAATTAGGCCCAAATAGCTTAAATTTAGAATCCCGAGCCCATTATAATTCTTAAGCCCATTAGTCCACATGCCCATTACCCTAATTCCAGCCCATTAGCAACATTCCAAGGCCCAATCTCTTACTCCAAAAGACCCATTCGGCCGGCCCACTAGAAAACCAAATGGCCTAAGCCCAATTAACACAAATTACACATATTAACCACAATTCACCAAGATTAGCCACTAATCCAATCAACCACATAAGCATACAATTAGCCTAAGTCAAGATTAGTGGGTTGCTTACCTATTCGGGGCCGAAAATGACGTCGGGACGAGGTGGACGGCGGTGGAGCTCGCGGCGGACGGAAGCTAGCCGAGAGGAAAAGAGAGAGTGAGGTGAGTTCGGGGGCCTTCGAAAGGCCATATGGCCGCGGGAATGGAAAGAGAGGCGCGAGGGGCTCACCGAGGCAACGGGATGGCTGGTCGGAGCCGACGGAGGCCGAACGACGACGTGGACGGCGGACGGCTTCGGGCGGGCGGACGGGCTGGACCGAGAGGAAGAGAGATGATTATGGTCGGGGACGGCTTCAAGGTGGCTCACGTGGCCATGGGAACGAGGAAGAGAAGAGGCTAGAGACTTACCGTGACGTGGGAAGGCCGGACGGTGAAGGTGGCCGGCGGAGACGGTGGCGGACGGGCGGTCCACGGCGGCTACGGGCGAGAGGGGGGCCGAGAGGGAGAGCGATCGGGAGAGAGGGAGAGAGAGAGAGGGTGGCCGAAAATGGGAAGTGAGAGAGAAGAGAGAGAATGAAGGATTATAATGCATATGGGACAAAATGGAGGTTATAGTGGATTAGGTGAAATAGTGACATGATGGAAGTGATTGACATTCTTGGAAATTGTGCCATGATTGATTGATTTGACACATGATTGATTGATGTGACATCTGATTGATGACATCTGATTTGACTTGCCTCGATTTGCGTGCCAAATGCACCGATCGGGTCCCGAGCGTGAACGGATTTTGGACTGGATTTGGTGTCGGTCTATCGAATCTACTCTCAAAAATCCTAATTAGTCTCATTCTAAGGTCTGAGCATTTACCGGGGGCATTTCGGTAATTTTCCATTCACGTCTTGCTTCACGACGTGCACCGGCTGTCTGACCTTCAGTCGACATTTCCGAAACCGACTTCATTTCTTCATTGCGTTTATCTTACTGATCCGATTGTCCATCGTCAGATTTCATTTTGTGGTCAATTTCACCAAATACCGACTCTGTCTCAGTCTCAGCCAACGGGCGGCTGATTGGGAAAAATTCCCAGATAGCCTTTCCCCTTCGGTTGGTCAGCTCAGGGTAGCTAATCCTGAGTGAGCGTCGACTAGAGTGTATTAATGAAGTATTTCCATTCATTTAGAAAGTCTGACCATTGGGTCGAATTTTCAGACTGTCACAATTCTTCCCTTCTTATAAAAATTTCGTCCTCGAAATTTACAGTCTACTAGTCCTCACTTCAAATAGAGATTACAGGTGGGTCATTCAAACAGGTACGGGTATTTCTTCTTCATCTCGTCTTCGTTTTCCCACGTGGCTCCTTCGGTTCCATGGTGTTCCCAATGACCTTGACCAATGGAATCGTCTTGTTCCTGAGCACTTGTTCCTTGCGATCTTCAATCCTCACTGGCCTTTCCACGTAGGAGACGCGGTCATCCATTTCAATGACTTCATGATCGAGTATATGGCCAGGATCTGGCTCATACTTCCTCAGCATCGATACATGAAATACGTTGTGGATCTGCGACAAGTTCGGCGGTAGAGCCAGACGATAAGCCAGTGTCCCGATCTTCTCCAATATCTCGAATGGCCCAACGAATCTGGGACTCAGCTTCCCCTTTTTGCCAAACCGAGATAATCCTCGCATCGGCGACACCTTCAGAAAAACATGATCTCCAACTTGGAATTCCAATGGCTTACGTCTCTTGTCTGCATAACTCTTCTGTCTACTCTGGGCGGTCCTCAGTCTGTCCTTGATCACCTTGACTGCCTCCACTGATTGTTGCACCAATTCTGGGCCTGTTATACTTTCTCGCCAACTTCGTCCCAACAAATTGGCGTCCTGCAGGCCCTCCCATACAATGCTTCAAATGGTGCCATCTGGATACTTTGCTGGTAGCTGTTGTTGTAGGCAAACTCCACTAGGTGTAACTGCTCTTCCCAACCTCCTTTGAAATCAATTATGCAAGCCCTCAGCATATCTTCCAGAGTCTGTATAGTTCTTTCTGACTGCCCATCAGTCTGAGGGTGGTAGGCTGTACTGAATCTTACTCTGTTCCAAGAGCACCCTGCAACTTTTCCAGAATGTGGCGGTGAAGCGGGGATCTCGATCTGATACAATGCTCACTGGCACTCCATGCAGTTACAATCTGCCTCACGTACAGTTCAGCCACTTCTCCAAAGTGAATCCTTTCGCACTGCAATAAATGTGCGGATTTGGTCAGTCGGTCCACTATCACCCAGATTGAGTCGTTCCCTCTCTGACTCCTTGGCAGTCCTGTCACGAAATCCATGGTGATGTGCTCCCATTTCCACTCTGGGATTTCCAAAGGTTGCAACAGTCCTCCAGGCTTGCAATGTTGCGCCTTCACCTGCTGGCATGTCAAGCACTTGGCTACATGCTTAGCCACATCCACCTTCATCCATTCCACCAGTAGTGCTGTCGCAGGTTCTGGTACATCTTCGTGCTTCCTGGGTGGATACTGTAGTTACTCCTGTGTGCCTCTGATAGAATTCTTTCCTTCAACTCTTCGTCGTTTGGCACACACAGGCGTCCTCTAAACTTCACTATCCCGTCTTCAGTCACCTTGAAATCATCTTCCTCTCTTCTGCATCCATCATCACAATCTTCTGAATATCTGGGTCCGTAGTTGCAACTCTTTAACCCTCAATTGAATCTCGGTTCATCTGTAGCGTGGCCATTAAGCTCGAGAGGCTTCCTACCTCAACCTTGAACTCAGAGTCTCTGATTTCCTCCAGTAACGTCCATTCCTTAACCATCATATGCGCGATGCTCGACTTTCTGCTCAGAGCATCCGCCACCTTGTTCGCCTTTCCTGGATGGTATAGGATATCACAATCATAGTCCTTCAGCAACTCCATCCATCGACGCTGTCTCATGTTTAATTCCTTCTGCGAAAACAGATACTTCAGACTCTGGTGATCTGTGTATATCTGGAACTTTTCTCCCACCAGATAATGCCTCCAAATCTTCAATGCGAACACTATGGCTGCCAGCTCCAAATCATGCGTCGATAATTCATCTCATGCGGCCTCAACTGTCGAGATGCATACGCTACTACACGTCCATGTTGCATCAAGACACATCCTAGACCTCTTAGCGACGCATCGCTGTAAATTCAAATCCTCCTGGTCCGGATGGGATGGTCAACACTGTGCAGAAGTCAGTCGATCCTTTAGCTCCTGAAAGCTTTCTCACACTTTGCATTCCATTCAAACTTCGACTCCTTCTTTAACAGCCTTGTCATCGGAGCGGCTATCGCGGAGAACCTTTCACGAAGCGTCTGTAATAACCAGCCAATCCAAGGAAGCTTCTTATTTCAGTCACGGTGTTGGCCTCGGCCACTTCTCGACAGCTTCGATCTTAGCTGGATCTACTGATATCCCTTCTCCCGATACAATGTGTCCAAGGAACGCCACTCTGCTCAGCCAGAACTCACACTTACTAAACTTCGCATACAGTGAGTGTTCCCTTAAGGTCTGCAGGACAATCCTCAAGTGTTCTTCGTGGTCTTCAGCATTCTTCGAGTACACCAGGATGTCGTCGATGAAGACTATCACGAATCGATCCAAGAACTCCTTGAACACTCTGTTCATCATATCCATGAATGCAGCTGGGGCATTTGTCAATCCAAATGGCATGACAGTGAACTCGTAATGCCCATATCTCGTCCTAAAGGCAGTCTTCGGATATCCTCCTTTTTGATCCTTAGCTGGTGATAAACCTGCCTTAGGTCTATCTTGGAGAATACGCACGCTCCTTCCAGTTGATCAAACAGATCATCTATCCTCGGCAAAGGATACTTGTTCTTGATCGTCACTTGGTTCAGCTGCCTGTAATCTATACACACCTGAGTGATCCGTCCTTTTTCTTAACGAAGCACCGGAGCTCCCGCAGTGCTTCGCCATGGGGAGCTCCGGTGCTGTTCGTTAGAAAAAGGACGGATCACTCAGGCTGTGTATAGATTACAGGCAGCTGAACCAAGTGACGATCAAGAACAAGTATCCTTTGCCGAGGATAGATGATCTGTTTGATCAGCTGGAAGGAGCGTGCGTATTCTCCAAGATAGACCTAAGGACAGGTTATCACCAGCTAAGGATCAAAAGGAGGATATCCCGAAGACTGCCTTTAGGACGAGATATGGGCATTACGAGTTCACTGTCATGCATTTGGATTGACAAATGCCCCAGCTGCATTCATGGATATGATGAACAGAGTGTTCAAGGAGTTCTTGGATCGATTCGTGATAGTCTTCATCGACGACATCCTGGTGTACTCGAAGAATGCTGAAGACCACGAAGAACACTTGAGGATTGTTCTGCAGACCTTAAGGGACACTCACTGTATGCGAAGTTTAGTAAGTGTGAGTTCTGGCTGAGCAGAGTGGCGTTCCTTGGACACATTGTATCGGGAGAAGGGATATCAGTAGATCCAGCTAAGATCGAAGCTGTCGAAAGTGGCCGAGGCCAACAACCGTGACTGAAATAAGAAGCTTCCTTGGATTGGCTGGTTATTACAGACGCTTCGTGGAAAGGTTCTCCGCGATAGCCGCTCCGATGACAAAACTGTTAAAGAAGGAGTCGAAGTTTGAATGGAATGCAAAGTGCGAGGAAGCTTTCAGGAGCTAAAGGATCGACTGACTTCTGCACCAGTGTTGACCATCCCATCCGGACCAGGAGGATTTGAAATTTACAGCGATGCGTCGCTAAGAGGTCTAGGATGTGTCTTGATGCAACATGGACGTGTAGTAGCGTATGCATCTCGACAGTTGAGGCCGCATGAGATGAATTATCCGACGCATGATTTGGAGCTGGCAGCCATAGTGTTCGCATTGAAGATTTGGAGGCATTATCTGGTGGGAGAAAAGTTCCAGATATACACAGATCACCAGAGTCTGAAGTATCTGTTTTCGCAGAAGGAATTAAACATGAGACAGCGTCGATGGATGGAGTTGCTGAAAGACTATGATTGTGATATCCTATACCATCCAGGAAAGGCGAATAAGGTGGCGGATGCTCTGAGCAGAAGTCGAGCATCGCGCATATGATGGTTAAGGAATGGACGTTGCTGGAGGAAATCAGAGACTCTGAGTTCAAGGTCGAGGTAGGAAGCCTCTCGAGCTTAATGGCCACACTACAGATTGAACCCGAGATTCAATTGAGGGTTAAAGAGTTGCAGACTACGGACCCAGATATTCAGAAGATTGTGACGATGGATGCAGAAGAGAGGAAAGATGATTTCAAGGTGACTGAAGACGGGATAGTGAAGTTTAGAGGACGCCTGTGTGTGCCAAACGACGAAGAGTTGAAGGAAAGAATTCTATCAGAGGCACACAGGAGTAACTACAGTATCCACCCGGGAAGCACGAAGATGTACCAGAACCTGCGTCAGCACTACTGGTGGAATGGATGAAGGTGGATGTGGCTAAGCATGTAGCCAAGTGCTTGACATGCCAGCAGGTGAAGGCGCAACATTGCAAGCCTGGAGGACTGTTGCAACCATTGGAAATCCCAGAGTGGAAATGGGAGCACATCACCATGGATTTCGTGACAGGACTGCCAAGGAGTCAGAGAGGGAACGACTCAATCTGGGTGATAGTGGACCGACTGACCAAGTCCGCACATTTTATTGCAGTGCGAAAGGATTCTACTTTGGAGAAGTTGGCTGAACTGTACGTGAGGCAGATTGTAAGACTGCATGGAGTGCCAGTGAGCATTGTATCAGATCGAGATCCCCGCTTCACCGCCACATTCTGGAAAAGTCTGCAGGGTGCTCTTGGAACAGAACTGAAGTTCAGTACAGCCTACCACCCTCAGACTGACGGACAGTCAGAAAGGACTATACAGACTCTGGAGATATGCTGAGGGCTTGTGTAATTGATTTCAAAGGAGGTTGGGAAGAGCAGTTACACCTAGTGGAGTTTGCCTACAACAACAGCTACCAGCAAAGTATCCAGATGGCACCATTTGAAGCATTGTATGGGAGGGCCTGCAGGACGCCAATTTGTTGGGACGAAGTTGGCGAGAAAAGTATAACAGGCCCAGAATTGGTGCAACAATCAGTGGAGGCAGTCAAGGTGATCAAGGACAGACTGAGGACCGCCCAGAGTAGACAGAAGAGTTATGCAGACAAGAGACGTAAGCCATTGGAATTCCAAGTTGGAGATCATGTTTTTCTGAAGGTGTCGCCGATGCGAGGATTATCTCGGTTTGGCAAAAGGGGAAGCTGAGTCCCAGATTCGTTGGGCCATTCGAGATATTGGAGAAGATCGGGACACTGGCTTATCGTCTGGCTCTACCGCCGAACTTGTCGCAGATCCACAACGTATTTCATGTATCGATGCTGAGGAAGTATGAGCCGGACCCTGGCCATATACTCGATCATGAAGTCATTGAAATGGATGACCGCGTCTCCTACGTGGAAAGGCCAGTGAGGATTGAAGATCGCAAGGAACAAGTGCTCAGGAACAAGACGATTCCATTGGTCAAGGTCATTTGGGACACCATGGAACCGAAGGAGCCACGTGGGAAACGAAGACGAGATGAAGAAGAAATACCCTTACCTGTTTGAATGACCCACCTGTAATCTCTATTTGAAGTAAGGACTGGTAGACTGTAAATTTCGAGGACGAAATTTTTATAAGAAGGGAAGAATTGTGACAGTCTGAAAATTCGACCCAATTGTCAGATTTCTAATGAATGGAAATACTTCATTAATACACTCTAGTCGACGCTCACTCAGGATTAGCTACCCTGAGCTGACCAACCGAAGGGAAAGGCTATCTGGGAATTTTTCCCAATCAGCCGCCCGTTGGCTGAGACTGAGACGAGTCGGTATTTAGTGAAATTGACCACAAAATGAAATCTGACGATGGACAATCGAATCAGTAAGATAAACACAATGAAGAAATGAAGTCGGTTTCAGAAATGTCGACTGAAGGTCGACAGCCGGTGCACGTCGAGAAGCAAGACGTGAATGAAAATTACCGAAATGCCCCCGGTAAATGCTCAGACCTTAGAATGAGACTAATTAGGATTTTTGAGAGTAGATTCGATAGACCGACACCAAATCCAGTCTAAAATCGTTCGCGCTCGGGACCCGATCGGTGCATTTGGCACGCAAATCGAGGCAAGTCAAATCAGATGTCACATCAATCAATCATGTGTCAAATCAATCAATCATGCATCAATCCAAAAAAATTTCCCAGATGTCAATCAAATCCATCATGTCACATTTCACCTAACCCACTATAACCTTTATTTTGTCCCATATGCATTATAATCCTTCATTCTCTCTCTCTCTCTCCTTCCCATTTTCGGCCATCCTCTCTCCTCTCCCTCTCTCCGATCTCTCTCCCTCTCCCCCCCCTCTCGCCGCGTCCGCCGTGGCCCCCGTCCGCCAACCGTCCGCCGGCCACCGCACCGTCGGCCTCCCACGTCACGGTAAGTCTCTAGCCTCTTCTCTTCCTCTTCGTGGCCGTGATCCCCTTGGAGCCGCCCCGACCTCTCTCTCTCTTCCTCTCGGTCCAGCCCGTCGCCCGCCCGAAGCGTCCGCCGTCCCGTCGTCGTTCACCACCGTCCGCCATCCGACCATCCATCCTTGGTTGGTGAGCCCTCGTCCTCTCTTTCATTTTCGTGGCCGTGAGGCCACCATAGGCCCCCAACTCACCTCGCTCTCTCTCTTTCTCTCGGCCAGCCGTGCCGTCGCCAAAGCTCCACCGCCGTCCGCCCGTCCCGCCGCCGTGTTCGCCCCTCCAGGTAAGCAACCCACTAATCTTGACCTAGGCTAGTTGTATGCTATGTGGTTGTTGGATTAGTGCTAATTTGGTGATTGTGTTAATGTGTAATTTGAGCTAATTGGGCTTAGGCATTTTGGTTTGGCATTGGGCCGGCCGAATGGGCCACTTGGAGAAGAATTGGGCCTTGGAACTTGCTAAGGGCTGAATTGGTAATTGGGCGTGTGACTAATGGGCCTAAGGATTATAATGGGCTTGGGGTTCTAATTTAAGCTATTTGGGCCTAATAACCTAATTGGACCCAATTGGACTAATGGGCCATAATGGACGAAATTACTTTGAATGGGCCCAAATAATGGTTGGAACATTAATTTAGGAAGCCCATTAATGTACATGGGCCTAGAATGACTAATGGGCCTAAAATGGGCTAATGGGCTTAATTGGTTAATCTTTGAAATGGGCTTGGGCCCTACACGAAATTTAATATTCATGGGCCTTAATTACATAATGGACTTAAGATCTTTAATGGGCCTAATCCACGGACACTAACCTTAAACCTAATCGGACCCAACTCGACTTATGGGCTTAAAACTCTTAATGGGCCGAATTTCATTAATGGACTTACTAACTTTATGGGCCATGGGCCTTGGTTCGGGCCTTAGGCCCATTTGACTTGAATCCTATAATTGGGCCTTAAACCCAACCGAGCTTAATTCAACTACACCGAGGGATCAATAAAACACTGAATCAATAGTCATGGGTTATTAACTCCAGGGGATAGCTTGGGTGTTTGGGCTTAGGCCGAGTGATCAGATTTGCTAGACGAGAGTCCAATGGTTATGGATCTGACCCGAGAATCAATATGTAGTTATCTATCGAACCTGTCTGACTGAGGGATTGTGCGTGGGGCCTTTGATTCTCTTATGGCTGGCTTGTTGTGCACATGAGAGTGTGATAGTTGCTTGATGCGTTCTATACTTGTGCATATATGCCATATCATGCATGCTCTATGTTTGATTGCTGATTGAAACCATGTGGCCCCGCATACATTGAGAGCATGGCATGAGTCACCGGAGCTGTGACGCGAGAATGTGCCCAGAGGGGAAGTGGAGAAAAAAAAGGGAGACCAATGTAAGGCGTTTGAGACGCATTGTGGTAATTGCCGTATGGCACTGTTGGGTGAGCCCTGATGGGATTTGGAGTGACAGATGGGCATGGTCTATTGGGACCCGTTATGGCCGGTTGAGGCCTGAGTATGATCCATTGGGATCCGATATGGCCGGTTGAGGCCTGTAGCATTGCATATGGCATCTGATTGACATCTTGTATCCGTCTGTATGATATGATCTGTGTTGTGATAATTTGTACGCGTGTTAGCCATGTTGGGGTCTGGTACCGAGGACTGAGAGTGCCTGAACCCTGGACCGTGAACCTAGTCCATTGGATAGGACCGCGACCCTAGTATAGACGCTATCCTACGTAGGATTAGTGGGTGAGCTTAGTGAGTTTCGACTCATGGGCGGTGGGTT
>JAGVVM010012068.1:0-11287 GCA_019149425.1 Psidium friedrichsthalianum
CCGTGCGCATTGAGTGCGGAGCAAAGTATGCTAGGGAATGATGTGAACGCTTCTTTCTTCACATTCTTTTTCATTTTTTCTTACTAAATATTGAAAATGAAGAGTGGTCTGTCTCCATGTGGTGCATAAGCTAGATAAGGTCCAGCAGATGGATAAGTTGCTTCCTATTTAATGGAGGTACCTAAAACATGATACTTTGAAGAAGATATTCTGAAAAATTGCTAAGTTCTGGATTGCCCCGTCGGAAACATAGCGACCATAAATCAACAAATACTAAGTGATTAAACGTTTGATTGGATGTAACATATTTCGTATGTGAATCATAGCATCTCAGTTCAGAGTAATCTTGAGGGTTAAGTTTGCAAAGTGCAAGAGGATTGACCTAAAAGCACTTGGATGGATTGGCTTGCATGCATAATCAGTGGGATAAACAGCTCGAAGGTTTCCTAAGTCATTTAACGGAGTTACAAAATCTTGGAGTGATTATTGCAAACGCCATTATTAAAGAACATTGTCTTTACAATAATATTCAATGTTTGATAGATCCTAATTACCAGCCTTCATCGCCCTCTCGGCTTTTCTCAACTTCTCTTCACTTTTTCCAGTAATTTGGAAAATGAGCTTCATCAAAAACATGGTCGACAACGTTTCAGTATGGGAGTAGTTGGTTGGCACGTCGAGAGATCTTGGTTCAGGAATTGAAAATTATCTGTTTAAATTTGACTGATTACGTAAATTATTCAGAGTGCACGACACGTGCACAGACCCAAGGTATAAACCTAACAGGTCCATGAAACTTGAGGGGCGTTTCATGGACATTCATATGGTCAGGGCACCACTCTTATACTTTCAGATAATTAAAAGTTACATGAATGAAAAAGATTATAAATTATTTACCACATTCTGTGATGGAATGATAGGTCATAATCATGTCATATCTTCCTCAAAAGTAACAGAAAAAATCTCTACAAGAAAGGAAAACTCCCCCACTCCCCCAAAAAAAATATACGACATCGCATCTTGGGCTAGCCTAACTGCTATGCCTGTGGTCTCTCCTATTAATTAGTATTTGTCGGATGATAAACATGTCTAGGCGTGCCCGGAGTTTAATAAGTCTATTATCAATTCCGAATTGAATTGTACATGCTCTACTTTTGACGGTAATCCTAAACTATGTATTTGCTTACTGCCTTAGTGGAAAAATTCATCAGCTTTCTTTCACAAAATCATGAGCTTGATTCCTCTCTTAATAATTCGTATAATCATGCCTAATACAGATCATATTTCGTGTGAAAAGATTTTTCACTTGTAAGATCTTGATGGGATTGCAATGATGGGCTAATTAACCTCGAAAATATTGGGTGGCAACTGTCATAGCAAGGCTTAGAGAGGGTCGTTGGTACTAGTTGCCCTTTCTGCCCATTTTACCGGTCCAAACGACTAAAAAGCAACTTTGGCTATATAAAACAAAAGAAGAAACAACCAAATAATCTGGAACATATCCGTCTGGAACATTAAAGTTAATTGACTAAGAATATGACATTTATACTTCGAACTAACACTACTTGAATTTGAACGCATGAGCTGTTTTTCCGTCAAAAAATTGATGTGGCTGGATGATCACGTTTCGTGTCCCTGAGCTATTAAAAAAATATAAAAAAAATCGATGTAAAAGGCTGGGGACAAGGGATCACACATAGATCCAAAAAGATATCAGAAAGAAAATCTACAGATGCATAAGTTCGTGCCCATCTTTCATGTTAGAATCAACCGTTGAAGGCTATCTTCGTAATTTAACACCGGCTTCAACTGTCTATAACTACCGCCTACCAGCGTCTCTTTACAGAACTTACCTCATACTCTTATTTCTTTGCCAAATCAAATGAAGCAGAACACCAACACTTCATGTCTCCGACTTGCTCCGCCGATAATTTTAGCCGTCCTAACAATAATGGTCATCACCATCGCGCATTGTGCTGGTCAAGTCAAGGCCGAGAGGAGTCACATGATCAAGAAGAGCAAGCACCACGGCCACAAGCATCATAATGCTCCTGCACCAGCTTCTGCTCCCCAATATGGTGATCATCCAGCTGAGGCAAGCATGTTCAATGTGCTCTTTTTTGGAGCCAAAGGAGATGGAGTCTCCGACGATTCAAAGGTGTGTGTTCGCGTCTTCTTTAGGCTGCTTTTGAGTGCTTGCGCTAAGCAATGGTCGATGTACATTAGTCACTGGTGGAAGACTCTAGGATAAAATCAGTCTGCTATCTCAATGCAATGCTTTAACCACAACATATGAATCTCCTCATTGTTTTGTCATCTGATGCACCTACTATATAGGCTCTAACTCACATATGGTACCTAAAAATTTGCAATGACTTTATCATTTTCTTCGGTGTAACAAATTCTGACCAATGTCCGAGTCTGAATACTTAAGGCAGTTCAAATGAACAGGCATTTTCAGCGGCATGGAAAGCGGCTTGCAAGGTGCCGTCGGCCACTTTGGTAATCCCGCAAGGATTCAAGTTCCTGGTCAAGCCCATCTCTTTTAAAGGCCCTTGCATGCCTAATCTTGTTCTTCAGGTTCCCTCATATCACAAACTTTTCTATTTACCCTTTTTAATTTGGAAGAAGTATGTCAGAATTTATTTGTAAATCACCATGTTCGTGATTGTCATCACCATTATTTCCAGATAGATGGAATTGTGCAAGCTCCTCCAAAAGTAGGCTCTTGGAAAAAATCCAGCTTATTCCAATGGCTGAATTTCAAATGGGTCCAGAACTTCACAGTCCAAGGCACTGGGACTGTTAATGGTCAAGGGGCCGAGTGGTGGAGTCTCTCCCAGATGCTGCACCACAATGTGCAGGTCACCAGCAATCTTCTTCTCTTCAATGACCACACGAAATTTATTCTTATATTCCTAAATTTGATGGAACATAACAGACTTACAGTTGAGGGAGAAAATGAGCTGGGTTCTAATTGTGCTTCATGTTTCCTTCTCTTGCAGAGGACGTCGAAACACGTTCTGGGCTTGAAACCAACTGTAAGGATTCTTGCATTCGAACATAGATTATTGCAAACGCTAAGGATGTTTTGATTGTTTACTTGTTTTTCTATTTATGCAGGCTTTGAGGTTTTATTCAAGCTATAACGTGACGGTCCATGGTGTAAGCATTGTTAATAGTCCTCTCTGCCATCTGAAGTTCGACAATTCCAGAGGGATCAGGATTAGCAACATCACGATTTCCTCACCTCAAGAAAGCCCCAACACCGATGGCATTCACCTTCAAAACAGCCAGCACGTAGAAATCGAACACTCGAATATCGGCTGCGGTACATACATAACTCCTGGATGAGCGATTGCCCTTGATGTAGCCCATGTTTGCCGGAATTATAGCTTAAGTCAGTAAAAGGTCACAAGTTAACTTTTCAAAGAGCATTGCATTAAGCTAACATCCTTGTCTGCATAATACTGACTTAAGAGAATGGATTTTCTGTTTTTTATTCTCTTGTTCCAGCAAGCAGTGACGTTGGAAGTGCATTATAGAAAAGTAGACAGTCTTGAGAGCATTTACTGACACTATTAATACCATATTTCATTACCGACACAACTAAGATTATCTTCTGTTGATGAAAAGTAAGTGCTGAAAGTACAAGTCCTGCTATTAAGTGTTTAAGAGCCCGTCAAGCACTAACTGAAAATAAAAGTTGTATCACAATAGATGAAAATTGAACAATGAACGCCATAAGATTCTTACCTAACATCGATAAAGAGCATAATTGGAAGGTTTTTAACAGTATGAGTTGGTAAAAGTTTAATATGCATCAAGTAATTTATCCTTTACTCGATGACCGAGTCTTGAAGGAGATGACAGTTAAATGTGGTTATCAAACACACTCTTAAGATTGGTTCCTATCATGCAGGAGATGACTGTGTTTCTGTACAGACGGGCTGCTCTGACGTTTACATCCATCACATTAGTTGCGGCCCTGGGCATGGTATAAGGTATGTGATACATATAGTCTAAAGAGTAGCAATCATGATAAGTTTTCTTTTTTGGGCAGACAATAATTAGTAGATCTTGTCGAAATAAATCTAGTGTAAATTGTGGCCCACATTATCAAATTCAGATAATTTCATTAAAGAATGCTCGTAAGATTTTGACTCACTTCCTGTGTTAGGTAATGCATGAATTAGCTATTTCATGGAACTTAACTGTCGATATGGACCTCTTCATAATTTAATAGTAAAGTATGGAAATGATCATCTATCATATTGTTTGGAGTATAAATAAAGTTTTGCATTGGGCTTGTTTGTTTATACTTGTTGTTTATGTGCGATAACCGGTAAGGGGAGTTCCAATCATCACGGTTGGGCTAAAAAAGGGGAGGAAGAGTTTTTCGAGCGTTTCACAAACCCTTTTCTATGGTTTGTGAAAAGTTGTGAAGAGTCATAAAAACCTAACTTTAGCTTGTGAAAAATGCATCAGTACATGGGCATTTATTAAATTTCAAAAGTAAATTGAGTTTTCAATTTAGCTCCTCGCAATGCCAATAAACTAAGCCAAAGGTTCTTTGTTAGATTTGAATCATCTCCTTCATGACATAATGAATTGAGATTGAACGGGCTCACATACATCTGGTGCATGCAATTCTTCCGTCTCTTTCTCGGATCTATCATATTGTTTGGAGTATAAATAAAGTTTTGCATGGGGCTTGTTTGTTTATACTTTGTTTAGGTGCGATAACCGGTAAGGGGAGTTCCAATCATCACGGTTGGGCTAAAAAAGGAGAGGAAGAGTTTTCAAGCGTTTCACAAACCCTTTCTATGGTTTGTGAAAAGTTGTGAAGAGTCATAAAAACCTAACTTTAGCTTGTGAAAAATGCATCAATACATGGGCATATATTAAATTTCAAAAGTAAATTGAGTTTTCAATTTAGCTCCTCCCAATGCCAATAAACTAAGTCAAAGGTTCTTTGTTAGATTTGAATCATCTCCTTCATGACATAATGAATTGAGATTGAACGGGCTCACATACATCTAGTGCATGCAATTCTTCCGTCTCTCTCTCGGACCTATGAGTGGGGGTATTCTTGAAACTTACAAAGAAGAAAGGAAGAAAGAGAGAGTTGGAGGTAAAGATAAATATGCCACATGACATTTCGACTATATTGTCTTACAACTTGAAATATTAGGAAACCATTTAGACAGTTAAAAAAGCAAAGATGAGTTAGATTGATGATCCCATATCAACTTAATCGTGGTAATGGATTTTACCCACTGAATTATAGCTTTGGATTTATTGATGGCAGCTTAGGAGGATTAGGGAAAGACAAAACCGTGGCATGCGTCTCCAACATTATGGTGGACAGCCTCTCTCTAGAGAGTACGCTCTACGGCGTAAGAATCAAGACTTGGCAGGTACAAAAGAGAAAAGCCTAACCATATCGTTAATTCATAGTCAAATATCAATTATTCTTATAAAACACTTGCTATAATAACCATTTCAAACATAATATAGGGAGGAGTTGGGTCAGTCAAGAACGTATCATTCTCGAATGTTCACGTCTCAGACGTGAAGGTCCCCATGATGATCGATCAGTACTACTGTGACAAGAAGTTTTGCAAGAACCAGACCGGAGGTGTTGAGATTTCCAGGGTTAAATTCGACCAGTTCGTCGGGACTTACGTGGCGCAGCCCCTTCGCATTGCATGCAGCCACGACGTCCCGTGCACTGATGTCGATTTGGTGGACATCCGGTTGAAGCCGTCGCCAGGACTCGGCAGTTCCGGGGAGGCCTTGTGTTATAACTCTTACGGGAAAGCGGTGGCTCCTCTTGTTCCTGCTAGCATTGACGATTGCTTGAGAAGTGATGGTGCATCGATCAAGAGAATTGCTAGGTCACACGATGTAGTTTGCTGGTGAACGTGGCAACGCTTTCTAATTTTTAATGGGGCATATTGTTTTTTTTTTCTTCGTATTATTCTTTCTTTTCGTTTCTTTTTCCATGGGTTCTTCCTGTTAGTCATTTTCTACCTTTTTAAATGCTTCCATCTGCATCCTTTTCGATGTGGGAAGGGGATGATGTAGATTTTGTCGAATTGGATCTTTAATTATCTTCCACCGTATGCTTCAAGACAGGGATATTTTGTCTAGAAGTTGATCGAGTTGAATAAAATGTAAAGTTCTTGTACATTAGTCATTTCGATGTTTTCATTGAAAGGTCTAAAATCGAATCAAAAGAACCTTAAAACAAATAGAACATAAAACCACCTTCACTTTTTAGCTAATTAAAACTTATCAGTTGGATTTTTATCTTAAGGTGGTTTACTTATAGTAATATACTTAAGGGAGGCAAAATGAAGGGAAAAATGAACTGTTGGGATTCAAATGTTCGTACGGTCCGAAGTTATATAGATATGGCTTGTTTCGCTGCTAAATAAGTTTCACACAACCTTAAACCAACACAATTGTCTTTAAACTTACTTAGAACGGGTGGACCACGACCAAAGTGGAGGATCTCGTGCTGGCGCTTGGGTGAGGCAACCTACAGTGGTACTAGAGTCCGGGTGTGAACGTTAGATTTCAAATATTTCCATGATGCTATATCTACTAGATATTAGATGTTGCGCTTTGTAGACAAATCTCATGAAAAGTTAAACTAACACAATACGTTTTAAAGTCTGGTGAGGGTGAGCCGCGGAAAGCAAAGATATCGTGCTAGCACAATCAATTCCTAAAGGTTCGGAATCTTGTGCAATCAAGTACTTCTGCCGAATTATCAACCAAATCACTAACATGATAGGTTGAAAATATGGACATGGCCTTCACTAAAAATTTTTACTTTACATTGTGCGGACTTGTTGCCGCGTCCAAAAATAGCTCAGATATGAAAAGAAAAAAAAAAAAAAAGGCCGGAACAATAAAATGAAAACAACAAGAAAGCCAATTGTACTTTTAAAGGAGAAAAATAAACCTAAGTAAGAGAGAGTGAGTTGCAGTGGCACAAGGCCCTGCATCATTAAGGTAATTTCTTTCTTAATTGTAATAAGAAGCACGTCGCATTAAACCATGATGGAGAGAGACAAAATCAACAAGAACCAAACCATCGTTAAGGTAATTTCGGTCTTAACCCGCATGTCTCGACTCCTTCCCACTGTAGATAAATGAGAGTGCGTCCCTTGAGAGGAGGACACTCTCAAGAAATATAGGCCATCCTCTCCAGGTTGCATTGAAAGAAGCCGTCCTCTCGGGAGCATGAAATACAGGCCATCCTTCGGGGAGCATCAAAAGGAAGTCGACCTCCAAAGTGATTCGAACAATGAATACAAGTCATCCTTTGGATCGAGCACCTCTATTATATGTGTTGACACCATAATATTGCTGCCCAATTCGGTGTCTTGGAGATGACGTGTACGAAAAGGAGTACCATCAGTAAATCCCTAAGTACGATGAGAAGAAAACGTTATGCTGAAAGATAAACCAACATTTTTCATTCGGGATGTATGCGTCATTCGGGAGAATTGAAAGATAGGATCCCGAAGTAAAGCAAGAAGAAAAAGTCATATAGAGTAACAAGCCGACGCATTGTCGTTCGGGATGTGCGCAACATTCGGGAAGGTTGAGGGATACTCCCGAATAAAAGTAATGCTGTACTTGAGTTCAGCATATCACACAGTGTGAAAACTTCATACCGAAAGACGGGGAGTGCGAAGCAAAACTCATGGGCGCGAACAGGTTTTTTGAAGTGAAGAGATAGTATTCAAAAAAGGGAAGTTACTTATGCAGTTGTGAACCACGAAGAACATGAGTCCCAATTTTCACGGATCAGTTTTGAGGATCGTGGTTTGAAAAAGACAAGTGGTGGCGCTAAAATTCGAAGGTTTGAAATCAAAGAACAACTGTTCGAACGGTTATGAGCACAAGAAGAATAAGTATCCAAGAAAAAGGAAAAAGAGCTCTCTCCACAATCATCCAGAAAAAACACTCTGTTTTCCTTGAAGTTTTAAGCTTTCGTTCTTGTTTGCAGCCTAGCTTTAGCTTTCTTTGCACTTTTCATTACATGTACTTTCAGATTCCAGTAATCTATTTACCAATTCCTGCAAGTAGGAGTATTGTAGCTGCAAATCGTCCGAATTTCTACACCTTTCCATCAGTCATTGCCCCGTTCACTCAGTTCGTCCATTTTTTCATTCAAAACAGAGCCACAGAACCCTTCTTAATAAAAACCGAAGTACGAATTTCGGTGAAAGATATTCCCGATCACAAATCGCACGAACATCTTTTGGCACGCCCGGTGGGACACGAGTGGTGAGTTTTTGAGAAAATGGTGAGAACAAGGAACCAACTGGATGGTCAGAATGACAATACCAACAATCCAGGTGATGGTAACTAGTCTGAGCATTCTGCAGCCAATGTAGTGGGCGGAGCTAATGCTGACATACCACGGCAATTGACGGATGACCAGGCTCGTGTATTGGCACCAGATGTTACACTGGTAGCCACGATGAAGAGAATGTTTGAAGAGCAGCAGAGTGAATTGACCAACCATATGATCCGCCATGTCATTGATGTCATCAAGCCAATGGTGGTCAATGCGATAAATGACGTTGTATCGCGACCGGGTTCATCGTCTCAAGGACCCCCTTTTCAAGTAAACGCTTCTATGGCTATGCCTTGTCCCCCAATGTATGGCCCACCTATTGCTGGTCAGGGTAGCGTAGGATTTCCTTTTCAACCTTCTCCAGTTAGGATCATACCAAGGCCAGAGAATCCAACTCAAGTGAATCTAGTAAATGGAGTAAGTGGGTATACCTTCCCACAAGGTGGTCCAGCCGAAGGAAATGCAACCAACCCAAATGTCCAGAATATACATCCGATGCCGAATGTACCCAATCTTGAGCCGATGAGACCTCCGGGAGTTCCAGCATATCTATATGGTGTGGGGAATCAACCTTATAGACCAGCACCACCGGTTAAACTTAATCTAGAGAATCAAGGAGTTGATAGACCCATACCGGTTGATCCTAGGGGGCAAGAGGCATGGGTTGGCCAGCAGAACGGGAGACCATGGAATCCCGATCGAGTAGCAGAGATAGTGCTCCAGCAGTTGGGGGTAGATAGGAGTGTTCCGAGGCCAGTCTATAGGAAGCCACATCCAGATTGGGTGGACAATATCCCTTATCCGAGGGGATTTAAAACGCCAGACTTTGCTGTCTTTACTGGTGAAGAAGACCAGTCAACGGTGGAGCACATAGGACGATTCTTAGCACAGTGTGGAGAAGCAGGGACAAATGAGTACTTGAGGCTCAAGCTATTTCCCCTGTCATTGTCTAAGACAGCATTTACCTGGTACACCAATCTACCAGCAAACTCGATCCAGACATGGGCTGAAATGGAAAGGCAGTTCCATTCTCAATTTTATCGGTCAGTACCTGAGGTGTCGGTAGCCGATTTAGCGAGAATGCACCAGTATGGTGGTGAAACTGCAGATCAGTTCATTGCTCGGTTCAAGAAGTCAAGGAACCGATGCCTGACATCCCTCACTGAGAAAGAATTTACCGATCTTGTGTTTAATGGGTTGAAGTTTAACCTTCAGGAGCGTTTTGAAGGCCAGACATTTGATGACCTTTTTCAGTTAACGACCAGGGTCTCGAAGTATGAGCATCTCCTGAAGGAGAAGGATAAAAGACCAATGAAGGAAAATAGATAAGCTCTGGTGGAGCTGGGAAATCCCGAAGTGGACATCCCGATGGAAGAAGAAGAGGAAAAAGAGATAGCAGTGGCAACAATGGTGTTGGACAAATCGTATATGTGCCCAGCTCTCAAACCAGCGAGAATGAAGGGGTCTGCAATGGCAAAAGCAAAAGAATCAAATAGCTATTCGTTTGACATTTACAAGTTAGACGAAATATTTGATTTGTTGCTGAAAGACGGGAAGATCAAATTAGCTGAAGGACAGAAAATCCCGTCTAAGGAAGAGTTGGTAGATAAGAGATACTGCAAGTGGCACCATTCGGTTAGCCATAACACTGCAAACTGTATTGTCTTTAGAAAGACAATACAAGAGGCGATTCGGCAAGGCAAGATCAAATTTGCCGAAGACAAGGGAAAAGCACTAATGGAGGTTGATGCAGATCCTTTTTCCTAAGATGACGGGAATGGTGAATATTCATACCCCGTCGGGTTATCAAACCGAAGGTGTATGCTCTCATTGTCACCAGGACTTGAATCGTCAAGACCAATATTGGTCAGAATATCGGTTTGTCCGAGGGGCTAGAGGAAGATACCGATCAGGTTCTTTCATTCGGGGAAGTATCAGACCCCGAAGAGAGTGTATAAATGATTTCATAAGTCATCCGGTCCGCGAAATTAGAGGAAGATACCGTTCAGGCTCATTCATTCGGGGAAATATCAGATCCCGAGGAGGCTTTGGACATGGTTCCACAAGTTATTTAGTCCGTGGGACTAGGAGAGGATACAGAAATAGATTCTATCCCAGAAAGGAAAACGAGATACGGAGGATGCCTGAAGCAATGATACCAGAAGAGCCTACTCAGGCTGTGTTTGTTTGGAGGAAAAAGTTTTCCTGGAAAATATTTTCCGGATTTTCCGGCGTTTGGGGGGCGGAAAATAGGTTAACCCGGAAAACATTTTCCTCCTATGGAAAAATCCCTTTGAAAATTGTGGAAAACGATTTCCTCTTTTTAAAAACGGAAATCATTTTCCGTCGACCGCGGCCGTCGGTCCCCGGCCATCAATCGCCGCCCACGGCCACCCGCCGGCCGCCGGTTGCCGCCGCCGGTCGCCCGCCGCCGCCGGTCGCCGCCGCCGCCCGCCCGTCGCCCGCCGCCGCCGGTCGCCGCCGCCGCCCGCCCGTCGCCCGCCGCCGGAAAATCAATTCCTTGCCAAACGACGGAAATTGTTTTCCAGTTCATTCTTAAGTATTAACCAAACACCGGAAAATATAGTTATTTTCTTGGAAAATGACTTCCTGGAAAATGTTTTCCCCCAGGAGGCCATTTTCCGTGAAACAAACGGAGCCTCAGATACAAAGTTTCTGCCGTGAACCTGAAAAGGAAACACGGGTAAGCAAAGTCAAATCCGAGATTGTAGTTCCAAACACTTCTTCTCAGGAGCATGTGAGGGACAGTCAGTACGCACAATTAAAATTGGAAGATTGGCGTGAGTTAGCACGCTGCGAGCATCAGAAAGAGCTTTGTCATCAGCAAGTTCGGGAATCTAATAGGAGTCAGGGAAAATTCCGAATTGACGAAGTAGGTAAGAC
>JAGVVM010012069.1:0-11338 GCA_019149425.1 Psidium friedrichsthalianum
GGATCCTACCCGATCAGTATTCAGGATATCCACATATCCTAATGCCTCCAGAGCTCTTGCGTCGAGGTTCTCAATATTTTGATGGAGAAGAGCAAAGCATGATGAGAGAGCATTGTGGTGACATACGCTTACCAGTTCTTTAAAATCTTTAAGGTCTTAGTCGGAGATCTCATTTACACAAGGCAGCGACACGATAAATGCCGCCATTGTTTCGGCAAACTTTCCACGATGGATACGTTAAGGGTGATTGCAGTCGAGCTCAATTTCATTTACGAGGTGCTCCACACAAAAACGTTGGCAATATGTTCTAAGTGGGGCTACATTTTCAGCTTCATACCCTTCGCGGGCTTTGTGACAGCGTTCATTATGTTCAATCGCTTGAAGAAGCATCGGCTTTTTGAACACGATGTGCAAATTACTTATTCCCTTTTTGTAGGAGGGATAGCTATTGCTGTGATTGCCCTGTTCATGATCGTTTTCTCTGATTGGACTGTTGCTGAAATCATGGACTGCCCAAAAGGATCATCCACTAATCCATACTAGATTTAGTTATCCAGAAGTTAAGATCCGCCAAGCTAAAATCAGTTCTATCCGCCACAGGCAAATTATGGAAGCCTCGATTCGCCACATGTGAAGCAGAGTTTAATAATGCCAACATCACTTACGCGGTCTTAAATGCACCGCTAATATTTCGTGAGTGGTTAGAATCCATCTTTGCTTGCAACTTTTTATCTGAGTCATTATATGAGAGTCCGACACAGATGTACAAGCGTGACCAGCACAACGGCATCATCGCCTTTTCTAATATGTGCAATTTTCCATTCCATATGGCTGAGGAGATCATCTCTTATTTCAATCAAGTTGGCAAGCCAAACACCAAATGCCGTGGTAGGAAAATTAAGAATACAAAGTACGTGTCCAAATCCCTTCCAAAGGAGTTATGGATCTTTATCTTTAAGGAGATTAAACGTAAATCCGAGAGTGCAGCGAATCCTGAATATGCGAGGAAGAGATTTGAGGCTAGAGGTCATTTGTTTCTCGAGAGCAGACCGGGGGGGTCGATTGCAGTAATCTACTAAAGTGTATCACCGAGGGAAATTATGACGCCAGTATCATACAGTGGCATCTTGCTGCTGAAATGCTGTACATTAAAGAGAAACCATTCACAGCCGGAAATAAAGAGAGGGAACTCAGCAAGATCCTTTCCGACGACATGCTGTATCTATTACTTAATCAGTCTAATGTGGTGTCTGCTGTGTCGGGCATTGCCCAGATCATATTGGCAGACACGGTGTACCATCTCGAGCTTCAATGGCTACGTAAGGATGTGGAGGATCAATGCAAGATGTTTCTTCAGGATGACTACGGCTTTTGGGGTAGAGATCGAGAAGATTCGAGATCGGAACTTAGCAGGGGATCGATTTGGCCCGAAAGATGTAAAGCATCATGAGCGAAGAAGTGGAAGGTCATGAGCGGAGTGTGGGGCAATTCGTATCAAGGGAAAGGCACATGTGCAGATGCTGAGCAAAGGTGGAGAGCTTCTCGCTTTCGTTTGGCTGTTGATGGCTCATTTCGGTTGTTTCTACAAACCAGGATGGGGCAGGTATTATGAAGACTCCTCTGTAACCGTATAAACATTTCATCCACATCAACAAATCAGCTCTAAACTATGGAGTACGTTCACATTCCCCGAATTCTAGAGCCCGCATGAACCGTTGAAGGGCTGGTGCACAGAACTGCAAGTAGTCATACCAGTTGGGACCGATCCATGACAGCAAGATTTGACTAAAAATCAGAAAGTTTGAGTACATCATTACTGTTATTTCCACGAATAAAAGCATCGTTATACTAGTTTTTCAGCTGCCATTGACGTACTCTTCAGTCTGGTCCATTGCTATGATAATTTATCCATCCAGAGAGGCTAGAATGTGAGAGTTTGGACTACTTTAACTGAGATTGTAATTACCGTTTTACAGGTTTGGCCTCATAAGGTAAGATAAAAAGATTATTAGATAGTCTAATATAGGTTTGGCTTGTGTGAGCTGAATTGAGCCTGGTTTATGATTGTTGACGTCTGATTTTTAATCAGTCTTTCTTAAAAAATTAATATAAAATTAATGAAAAAATCAATTAATTCAAAATTGACTTTGGGACCCTCGGTCAAGCACAAAGACCCAATTTCGAGCAAAAAATATTTTTCGTATTTTTCAGTGTTTTCAGAATTCTTTTATTTAAAAGTAGCCGAAAATAAGAAAAAAAATACCAATTGAGTTTGGAAAAATCTGAAAAAATTGTCAAAAATTTTATTTTAATTCCAATTGCATTTTGGTCTCTTTAAATCTTGAAAATTTGATTTGGGTCGTAGAAACCTCAATTCACGTCTTTTATGCCCTAGATCGAGGAAAAAAATCAAATTGAGTTTGTTTAGTCTTTTTCTCACATTAGGCGGGTTTCAACATTTGATCGAGATGCCTATAATTACGTTATGGTTGAGTCAAATTCTCGAAAACAGGCCAAATTGGCATCGAAATGGGGCGTTTTTGAGTCGGATCGGACGTGTCAAACCCGACCCGTCCCGGTCAACCCAGTCAACCGAGTCTGAACGGAAGAAAAAGTAAGCAGCTGCAGAACGCAGGGCACAGAAACAAAAGATTTTTCCCTTCTTTCACGCTCACGGCAAAAAGACCTAGGGAGCAAAAGAAGTTCACAAGGAGCAGGGGAGGCAGGTGCCATTCTCGGGACTCACCATCAGACTTTGGACAGAGGGCTAGATACAAAAAGGAAACGGGAAAAAGAAGGGAAGAAAAAGAAGAGCAGGAAAGCTTAAAAAAGGAAAGCTCGGCAGAGAGAAGTCTGGGTTCTTAGAGGGAGCTCGAGGGGGAAAAAAAAAAGGGGAGGAGAAAAAATCAAAGAATTGTGCCCGTGAGGGGCATCATTGAGTCCATGATACATATGCGATAAAGGAAAAGTGTTTGAGTTTTGGATCATCGCTATTCTTTCTTTCTCCATTACAGTGTTCTAGTTTCTAGTTATGGTGATCCTGAAATGCCATTTTCGTGGCTTACATGGAATACCTATATTAAATTCCGACCCGTCGGAACATCTGAGTATATCACACAATTTAAGACGGCACAAGACTGTTGCTTTAAACTAATCATTGGCACAGCCTGCATACAGCATGGGAAGGTATACATGAACATTGCAGATCAATAAATTTAGTATCGTCCAACTCACCTCTCCTCCAGGTCTCACCCCACAAGCACTAGGGCTCACAAGGCACATGCTGGATGGACACCGGCTTTTCCTCTATTCAGAATTACTGCAAGTTGTAAACAGAGAAAGTTCAATTGTGGAAATGACAGAAGAAAGGCCACATAAATGGCGATGATTCGCTCATTTCCATTATAAGGCCACCGGAACAGATCAAGTGGCTTTCAAGCAACCACATCCTAATTCCATATATATCTGCTAAGTTATCATCAAAGGGCTCGCTTCTTCCCGTCCCTTCCTCTGCTCTTGTTCTCCCTCTTGACATCGAAAAGAAAAAACCATGAAGTTTGAAAGCCATTTTTTGTTTTGTTTTTTGGGTTATATTCTCTGGCCTTTAAGGAAAGATTTTTTGTATCTTGTGATTGAATAGCAGAACGTATGTGCATGATCCTTCTTTTACATTTTCCGAATAACAAGAATATCTATAATGATAATTGATTTCAAGAATAAAACGTTCTTCCTACGTTACCATTCCCATCAGAGACTTCAATCGAGACTGCAATGTACATGGCAAAACCAATTTCACTGCCCATTCTTTGCAGCATGGTTTAGGGTCACAAATGACTTTGACAGTTTATGACGAAAGCAAAATTCTTCTTCATTTACTTCAGCTTGATAGGTAAGGTTCATTTGGTCCTGAATTCAGTTTGACGCAACCGCTCTCCCACAATCAATTTGGGGAAATCCGCAAGGGTCTATGCTGTGGAAAAACAAAGCATCGGAACACAAACGACCCTGTTGTCAATCTTAAACAAAACGAAGTACTTGCATAAATCACTGTGGTCATTACTCTTGGTTGATGTGAATTTTTTTTTTTTTTTGCCTCCATGTATGTACCTATTCTATTCTCCTCCCTCTTTAGTCTAGCTCTAGGAAAAGGTGGCCCTGCAATAAAGATTACTCCTATAAGATTAAGATCTAAAGGGCGAATTTCTATATTTGCTTGTTTATGAGTGTGTATACAAAGTACCAGAATGAGCCTTCTGGACTATGGGCTTTATCCTTCAGCATTTGCAACAAAAGGACTCAACATGAAGCCTTTTGATCTTCATTTTCTTAAAGAACATTTGACCCTGATGATGTGATGTAGCCCAAGCTTGACTACTTAAATAATAGGATCAGGAGAGTGACTTATACGCATAGAAACTCAGTCACGAAACGAGTAGAAAATATTTCGGTAGTGCTGATGCACACCTAGACTGACCATTTCACACTTTTCCGTCTGCCAAAAAATAGATACATAATCAACAACATTTCCTTAATAAAGACGAAAATAAATGAGACCATCTCTCATCTTTGAATTCTCATTCCACTGTTGCTGGTGCTAGAAATTAGATTTACGTGCATAAAGAAGAATTTAGTTTGATGAATTGAATGCTAGTCAGATCAGGCAGAAGAATCTATCATTAAAACGATTTAGCTAAAAAAAATCTAATTTTAGTTGAGGAAGTTTTCATCCTTTGTTCGGGGTTGCATGTGACAAGAAATTATCTCTGTGTCTTATCTACTTGGTGATGGTTTACATTGAAAAAGCACATCAAGAGTGGAATACCCTCTGTGCCTTGTGCGATTGCGTGGAGCCAAATGCAGTAATGAAAAATTGACACATGGCACAACTAGGATGTCAACGGACGGTTCAGTTCAGATCCCTAGTGATACCTAACTCGAATAGAAGTCGAACAAAAAAAAAATGAGACGGGTAATGTCGAGTTTTTTTAAAGAACTATGTAGCCATCCCTGTCTGTCCAAAAGGAGGCCCATTTTGTATGAAGTAGGCCCAATATGAATTCCAAAAGTACATTGGAAGATGTCTTTGGGCCTGATAAGTTTTCCTTTTAAGCTTTCTATATTTCAAGATTGTTTGCCAATAAATAAATGTTTCGTATGCATTTTGTAGTTCACTCTTGAATACGTTGCTTTACTTTACCTAATACTGATTAGATAATAAGTTCTTGTGTATAATATGTTTGGCGTGTGCAAATGTTGTTTCTCGTTGGATGAAGGATTTTTTTGAACCAATGATATTAGCTATCTTAAAAATGAAGGGGGATTTGCTGGGATTTTTTTCAGTGGGTTTCTTCTTGAGCAGACTGGTATAGTTAGCTTTGCGTCCCAGGCAGGACCTCTGGACCGTGGCACTTGCTTGTATCTGCTTGTAGTGATATTAAATAAATCAATAAAAAGAAATCTTATAAGTTAGCTTCAAAGGAGATCAGAAGGGTTTCGTGAAGGTTTCACTCTCACTATCAAATCTGTGCTCATTCCACACTTTTATTCTGTATAGTGATGGTGTTGGGGGCGCCAAACTTAGGCACGTACAACCAAAAGACAAAGTCATAGTAATAGATGAAGATCTTGATGTGTACTCATTACTAAAGACGGATTTGGTGATCGGTCGTCGATTTTGATTTGAAAAAAATCATAGATTTGTTATTTTAGTGTGTGTCTTATCTTTATTTTAACGATTTATCTTGTCATCTAGAGTTTGTTTTGTATTGAAGTTATAGCAGTTGGACTGCGATATTTTACTTTGTATTTTCTCGAATATGAATGAAATATTAGTTCGACCAAAAATAAGACGGGCAAATTTGGGAATATCATGATTTCACAAAATTTGTGTTTAAAGACACAAACGTTAGAAGCATCCTATTGTCATTGAGCAATTTGGACCAACTAAAGATCAGTGTTGCTCTCGTAAAGAAAACGATCAATCAGCTACTATATTTTTTTACCAAATAATGAATGATTGTTTTATAGGAAACGGATGTGAAATAGAATAGGTATCTCTTACAAACGAAAGATGCAATTTTCATGCGAGAAAACACATAAATTTTCAGGTGGAGTAATTCCACTCGATTTGCTCTAATCCGACGCTTGGGGGTTACAACTTGCAAGCACGACATATGACTTCTTCGTATATTCTGTTCTGACATCAGATATGATATCTGTAGTCCCCTCGAGCTTTTGCAATAGAATCGGTTGTACAGACATAGAGCTAGATGGCATCCGAGGCTGATGCTTAAATGCCATTCGCCTTCTTCATAGACGGGACAGCACTGAGCAGCCAATCTGGCAATACGCAAACAGATTGGGGAAGGCGAGAGGAGAGGATAGAGAGCTTGGGGAAGTGTGCGAGATTTTTTCAAAAAGTAAAGAGAGAGAGAGAGAGAGAGAGAGAGCATGGGGAAGACGAAAGATGACAGAGGAGAGAGAGCATGTGGCGTTCAAAGTTTAGTAACTAGGGCAGAGCATACTTTCATGATATAACTTGAAACCTGAAAAATCGGACCGATAAAACCGATCGATTCCAGGTTCCAAGGTATAGAGGGTAGGTTCCAGGTTCCAAAAATTAGGGAACCTGTTCTGACGGGTAGGTTCCAGGTTCTAGGTAAGTGGAACCTGGAACCGGAACCTGGACCCTGGAGCAAGTTTTTATATATTTTTTTAATATATATCTTTGTGTCATCCTGCGATATTCCATAATATTCAATGTTGAGTGTGTAATCCGGAATCACTTTATCATTAAAACTTTTACTTTATTAATGTTTTATATTTTTCGTTTCTAAATATGAGTTGTGGTTAGTGAATTTTAGCAGTGGGTGATGGTCATTAAATGTGATTATTTATTATAATCGTTCAATTAAGAATACATGTGGAACCTGAGTGGAACCTGGAACCGACCGTGGAACCTGTGACAGGGTAGGTTTCAGGTTCCATAAAATGAGGAACCTGTATAGACGGATAGGTTCCAGGTTCCAAGTAGAACCTGTACGGAACCTGAAACCGCTCATCCCTACTAGTCACTTCGAGAGCATCAATGATTTAATTTTCTTTTTTATTTTATCATTTATTTTTTCCCTAAAATGGCTGGGGTTAATATACGGAAGTATCCATGGTAAAAAAAAATGTTTTATTATAAGAGCTCTTTTTGAAAATTTTTCATTTTTATAAAAACTCATAGAAATAATAATTCATTATGTGTATAAAAAAAATATTTTTAATATACAATACTTCTTAACGTATCAAAAATGTCTATTTTTAAAAAATGACATATCGACGTGTCATGTCGCATGTCGATATCGATATTATTTAGAATATTATTATTGTCAAAAAAAAATAATTGACAAATGTGAAGGAACTCACCAACGGGCATGGCAATCAGTCAATTTTGAATGAAGAGACGGAGTTTTGTGTTTTTTTGGTCGGAGAAGAGACAAAAGTTGTACGTCAAGACACCAACGTCACTCAACTTTCTGCCAAAATCTCTTAAGATTTAAGAACCACGTGATTCCCTGCAATTTCAGAACATTTTTCGTGCAATTTCAGAACAATGTGAGGTGGACCGCGATCCATGGTAAAAAAAAATGTTTTATTATAAGAGCTCTTTTTGAAAATTTTTCATTTTATAAAAACTCATAGAAATAATAATTCATTATGTGTATAAAAAAAATATTTTTAATATACAATATTTCTTAACGTATCAAAAATGTCTATTTTTAAAAATGACATATCGACGTGTCATGTCACATTGTGAAGGGGACCGCGAAGTTAAAAGGACAAAAGAAGAAAACGAGTCGGTCTAAGGACCGTATCATCCCTCCATTTGACGACCACTTCTTGATACAAATTCATGACTCAAAACAGTAAACATTATTCGCTGGTAACATACATTTTTTTTTTTGGTCATTTATTCTTGAGAGGTACCAGTGTAAATACGCAATCATCTTTTACTACTATTCCACGCACACGCCAGGGAGCAAATCTACCCTTTTTTTCTCTAGATTAAACTCTAACTACGTCTAGTCATATAGAGTCCAAACGGTGTACCCCGGGACACACAAACAACACTGACAACACAACAAAATATTTGCCCTTACATGGGACGAACAGCAATCAAAAGATTGAGTAAACGCGACAATCCCCTTCATATGTACAACACTTCTTTGGGTTCATGCGATCACTTTACACCTATATAACCCGCCTCATTATCAAAAAAATAAAGAGATTCCTAGTATTGTGGAGGAACCTGTCCGCCACAACGTGTTTGGGTAGTCCTTTTGATGGGATTCAGACAATAGCCCTTTTTGTCTTATATCATCCACCGACGCCATTAAAATTAAGTTTTTTTTGGCTGAAGCAAACTTGTGTCATTGTTGGAATGAAATCAGAATTGATTGAAATCCTTTCACTAAAAGGGTGCATTATCTTATCTTTTTAAGCATAAAAATTTGGGTGAAATAATATTATCATTGTCTCTCTCACAAAGGCGGGAATGGGCCTTTTCTCTGGGGTTTTTTCCTATTATCCATTGTTTACGCACACTGTTATTGTCATTAAAAAATCATCTTGCGAAATGATTAGTTCAAGATCTCTTTATTCAACTTTCTCTTGGATTTTTTTTAGTTCATATTGTCCCTCAATGACATATATCAAGGAACCATCATCAACATGTAATATATGCTATTTTGTTGCCACTCCATTAGATCACCTATGTCAACATCACCATAAATGAATTTTTTTTTGTTGATGGGACACGTAGTTGTCATAAAAAAAATTTAATGGGTCGGATGGAGAAAATCTTAACAAGTTTTTCAAATGCATGTTGTCAATTCACATTGAAACACAGAATAACATAAACCAAGGTTTAATACATGTAGGTGTGCTTATTTTGTTTTAAATCCTATCTCGTTATTGGTGGTTTCCTAAGATGGAGGAAGGGGAAAAATAGAGGGGGTTATGGGGGGGCAAAATAATCCCGGCCGGCAAGAACATCCAACAACATTGCTCAGTCTCATATTCCAAGTCGATTTCCCGCCATTTTATGGCTTTGTGGGCAGGATCTTTCCCAGAGAAAGACGTTGGTGATCCCAACAATGGCTGAGACGCGCTGCGGCACTTCTCCCAATGAGGTTGAATACTTTGTGTGTGTGTATCTGAACAAAAACTTTAATAAAAAAAAATGGCTTGCGTATGATTGATACTCTGAATATTGTGTCTCTGTCCTGTTGATAAAGAAACCTAAAGGATTTGTGGTATTTCTAATTTTATCGTCACGTATCAAAATATTTGTCCCAGTTTAAATAATAAATCTTTCCCTCTCGTGCATTTGTTTCTTAATTATTCACACTTCACTTTAAATCATTCGGAAAAACAACCATTGATAATCTTGAAGTGAGCGTAGTTTTACCGGATGACGTGTTAATATAGTCATTCAGTATTGTTGAATGACGGGTCACCAGTATCTAAATACACACAATTCAAATGATTGATCATCATATTGTATAAAATCTACCAAGCTTTTGTGATAGTGCTTGATTGTATATTTTTTTAGAATTATTTTTTTTGTTGAATGGCATCATAGCATGCATATGTTGCTTAAACCAATTTGATACAAAATCTAGAATCTTTTATAATCTCTGAATTCATAATATTCGATTTTGAATGTGTAATTTATGCCAGTGTAAATCAAAAATCAACAGTGCTATTGGTCCTTCGCAATATCTGCAAACTGTTGAAATTTTACTGCCCTGACACGACCTATTAGCCTGTACGCAAATGGGTGAACTAATATCATGTTAACTTTGTCCGAACATTTATCACTCAGTTTTAAAAAGGCGTGCATTGTTTTGTGTGGACTTAAATTATAAACGATTATTGAAACTTCAAAAAATTTTTAAAAAATCACTTAGGGTGAAGTCACAAAAGAAGTTCTTTCTTTCAAATTCTCCTTCCCCGATGATGAATGGTCAAACCTTTTTGACTGGGCGAGGATGTCAAATTACTTTTGAGTGCGAAATGGTTAATTCCTTAAAAAAAATTTCGGCTCTAGATTCAGTCTCAAATATACATAAATTCTTTTTTATCTCAAAAAAAAAAACTCCGTCCACTTTAGGTCCAATTCAAAATCTACCCTTAGTGCTTTTTTTTTTTTGGTCTATAAAAAAACCCGCAAACTTTTAGATATAGTCTCAAAACCTGCCCTAAAAACTTTTTTTTTTTGGTCTTAGGAAAACTCCAAACTTTTAAGTCCCAGTCCCAAACTTGCCGCCAAACCTTTTTTGCCCTAACAAGAGAAAAATCCTCCAATTTTTACTCTAATATCAAATCTCCCATGTTAGCCCTCTAATCCAAAAAATCCCTCCTTTTAGTTATTCTAATTTTCATAATCAGAACGAGTCATCTTGGAGGATTTTTAACCTTTTATTGGAGTGTCTTTGCTATTCATAATCTAGAACGATTTTTTAATTTTTTAAACATATTTTTTGCTTTCATTGTTTTGTTTCCTGGTTGCATTGACAGCATCCTGCAAGCCCAACCCAAGAGAAAAGAAAGGAAATAAAAATATTCAAAGAAAAATAAAAAATTAAAATTTATATTAAAATTTTGCCGACAACCAAATGGACTAAATTGATACAATTGCACGGACTGTTTAGGATTGGAATTACAAAAAAAATATATTTACGAAACTAATTGGCACAATTGCAATCGATTTTTTAGGACTTTTTTTTGGTGCTTCTCCGCTCTTTCACAATTTCGAACATTCAGCAAATATATATGATATTGTCACATAAACACGGGTATTTCCTTCAGCTTAATCAAACTGTATTATGAATGGGGCAGACCCCCTATCATTGTATAAATAAAATGACTATCAATACTTAACGAAATTATCTATCTGGTTGGATGTTTATAATTTTGTTAATTCTCAATTTGGAATTCTCATTTGATATTTGTAGGAACTATGGTGCTCCTTGACTGGGTTGATTTATTATCTATAAAAGCGCAAAACGTTCACTACTCATCATGGATTATTGAAATTTCGTTTAGATCAAAACTTACGGATAGTACAGATAAACCAATTGAAGATAAACCAGCAAACCGCACAAAAGATTTTGGCATCATTCTTATGCATGAGATACTTTTTCCTTCTCTTTCTGTTCTTCATTTAATACATTAGATGCCTTGCTTGTGTTCGTATTGAGGGAATGAAAGGTGTCATGATTATTTTTTTCACCTTCTTGTCTTTTTGTATAGGATGATGTGTGCTGACAAGCATAATAAGGAACTT
>JAGVVM010012072.1:0-17711 GCA_019149425.1 Psidium friedrichsthalianum
TGCTGAGCGATTGCGCAACACCAAGGATAGATGAGAATGAATACTATCTATAAAGACTCGGATTGCAATCCCCAGTATTCATAAATCTATAGGCAGTATGACAATCTCGTATACGATATATACGGTGAGAGGCTCCCAAAGCCTTGATGATTGATGAATAGCCAGGCGTCTTCGTTGTCACATTTATCTTGAAAGCCGGTGAACCGGTCTTGGATAATTTGCAAAGATGAAACGAAACGCAAAAGCAATTTTAAACGATACTCGCGCGACTAGAAACTGCTTGGTTCTGGAGCTGTGCCAACTTCGGTCTGACCGGCTCGACCTCATGTGGGAGAGCTCCTAGTGTTCGGAAAGGCCTCGACTGAAATTTGAACTCAACAATCCCGAGTCAACCATTCTTTCACCGTTCAACAACATCATTTTCCTAGCTTGATTGTGAAGTTTGAGATTTCATCAACGTACGGTGGGCAAATTGTAACAGCCCTGGGCACATAACCAACATCGCACCATCTTGAGAAGTTAACTATCCTGGAAAACACACCCAATCCGGCGTTGTGATAATCACATATGTGTATCCTTAAAAAAGTTGAAGATGCGTGGTAACTCATGAATATCCAATAAGATGAAGATTCTCTAGCAAACATCTCTTTATCTGAAGAGTGTTTGCAATAAGTAAGTCTCAGACGTAAACACCCGGAACAGAGTCACCTTTGAATCTCTTATGATCATTCATAAACAGGAAGGTACTTCAGGTTGACGTATCCCTCCTCATTACTCGGTCTGCACAAACATCTGTCCAACCTCATTACAAAGGTGGCGTGGTCTACACTATATTAGGGATTTCGAACCAGGCTAGAGTATTAATCCCAAGACGAAATGCGGCAACAATCTTGGTGGGATTTCCAAATATGTGGAAGGAATACTTTCTTCACAGGTACATCCTCTGCTGCAACCGCGTGTGTTCAATGGCGTACTGTTCCCTTCCAAGACTAGCATCCTCTTACCACGGTGCCTTCTACAGGCCAGCAATCTCGAGCGTGTCTCCAGATTATGTCTTGCTTACATTTGAAGGCATTGCCAGTAGCAGATCGGGGACCTTCGATCACACTTAAACTGCTTGGAAATCGATGGTGTCCCTCGCTGACACAGGTCATTCCACCGAAGGAATGCGAAGGCTTACTCCCTTACCTCCCTAAGGAGAATCGCGTGGCATGTTGCGGAGAAGATTGGAGGAGAGGTGCCACAGAGACGTAGGCGATGGACTGGGACACAGATTTGCTTCATAACTCGCCCCACATATCTCACCATTGCTAAAGGTGCATTCCTCTTTCCGCTCCTTTCGAGGAGTAGATCAATGTATCTCCAGAAATCGGACACACACTCTCCGGATGTTGGCCGACTGGTTCTTTTTTTTTTTTTTCCTCCCTCGGATCTGTCAATGTCTACTAAACCTTACCAACCCAGGTGCTCACTTAAGAGGACTTTCCATTGTTGAATACCCCTGGTGCGTGACACGACAAATCATCCATGCACATCCAGTGGTGACCAAATTTTATTGGAGTCAACTTTGACTTGCCGTATTAGAGCTATTCTACTGAAGGGGCCATGTGAAAAGCTCAAAGAGTGTGGGGGGACACCCAAACGACGGACATTTAGCATTTAACGAGAAAAAAAAAACAAAAAACCAGACCCAATAAAAAAAAAACAATTAAAAAAAAAAACTAAAAAAAAAAAAAAAAAAATAAAAAAAAGGATAAAAAAAATCGGAAAAAAGTTAAAAAAAAAGAACCGCCCAAGCTAATTTAATTGTTTATTTAGTCATTTTTCAAAAACCATATGGTTAAACCTCCTTTCGGCTCCTCTCGCTCTCCTCTTTATTCTTTTAAAAAAAAAAAAACCTTGCCCTCCTTTCCTTCCTCGGTGGTGATGGGAATAAAAACCTGTACTTGATGTCCCCCCTATAAGACAAAAAAAAAAAAAAACCTTCCCTCCTCCCATCGCTTCTTCCTTTAAGGCAAAACCTTCCCCACTCTCTTTCCTCATCCTGCTGCCGTTTTTTTGTCCGCTGTGTACTCAGGGGGGCCGTTATCTTTTCTCCTTTCTGTGTCTCTCCACCTCTGAGCGCCTCTGCCCTCTCTGTTCCACCTTCTCCTGTTTCCTATTCCCTTCTTAAAGCTTATCACTAAATACTGTCTGTTGAAGCGGTGAGGAGAGGAGGGGAAAAGAGGAGGAGATAACAGAGAGGCCGAAGCGAAGGTGAGTCAGCGGGGGGGAGTGGATCTGCCAATGATTGCTTGAATCTATTGTTACACTATAAAGAGGAAGACAGAAGCGAGGGGTGCGGTTACAATGATAACTAACACGATACACAAGCGACTTAGGCGAGCGCGTAAAAGGGAGAAAAGGAGTGATTGATTAAGACGAGTGAAACACACCGATGGATAGTGAGATCAGAGGATGCAGAAGGTCTCTGTCAAAGTCTACAGAAGTGAAATGAAATTAAAAGGAGGCAAGAACGTAGTTTCAACAATACCAAGTCTCACTTAGAGAACTTATTCATTTGAATACATGAAAATCCATTGACAAATTTTATTGGATCACTTGCCTCTAGCTATTCTACGGGGCCATGAGAAGCTGATGGACATTTAGCATTTTAAATAAAGGTAATGCAATGGTTAAACCTTCCTCTCTTTTCTTGATAAAACTCTGAAGATCTTCAAAACTCAATCTTTTTTTTGTCACACGTTCAACCTTGAGGCATTTTAAGTAGAACATACCATTTGTAATGCTACTTGCACAGTTCTTACTCTATATTTTCAAGTTTTACGAGTCAAGACAAGGCTCTGCTATTGTTTTAAAGCGTTCGTCAAGTTTCGTATGACTCTATTTCATAGGGAAACAAGTACATATCTTATTCTAATCGTCTCATTTGTCTACTTACACTTATATAGTTGTAAGTCCTGTTTGACACTCGCGGTTTGTCTATAAACATAATTTTGTGCTTGATTTCTTGCCTAAAAATCTTGTGTAAAAAGAGCAAAGAGTTCTTATTTGATGCATTGAATGTCGTTTGATTCATATTGTGAACTTTGTGTATTCATTGCATTTTTGGAAGCGTCTAAATGAGTTTCTATGATTTGGTGATATTTGATGGGTAAAACGCGAAAAAGAAGAATAAAAAAATAAAATAAAATAAATAGAACAAAATATGGTGTTCTAGATCCATTAGTTTTAAATATATGTATGTTTTCTAATTCCAATCATTTTAAATGATTGTCGTAGAAATTGTTTTCCTTATTAGAAGCATTATCATTGAATTCTAAATAAGTGATCAATAAGCTATTTTACATAATAAGCATAGTTAATTTCATGTCAACAAAGTGTGTAAAAATGAGAGTTTTGCAATTTAGTGATTAAAAAGAAATTAATAGTGTGACACGTTGAAAAATTGATAATATGATATTGTGCATCTCACGTTAAATTATGTTCTTGTGCCTTGTTGTTGTATGATAACTTGGACAATGAAAAGAAAAAGAAAAAATAATAATAATAATAAATAATAAGAAAAGTCGTTGTCCATACATTGGTGGCGACGTTGCCCTAGGTGTTGGAATGCCTGTATGTCGAGATGCCCAGGAGAGTGTTTGGATGCCTTCAAGTGAGAAGCCCATGTGACAAGATGCCTGGTGGGAGGAGGTTGCGGCATGCCTAGGAGTGTTCAAGATTAAAAAAAGAATAAAAAAAAGAAAAAAAAAAAGAAAAAATGCAAGTTTGTAAATATAGCTTTATAGATGATGATAAGTCAACAAATGATATTGATTGCATTATAAGATTTTATAACATTTGTATGCAGTGTTGATTGCGTTTGTATGAAATATATCTAACGAAGGTAAAGTGTTCGATCATGCATTTATGTTATGATATGAATGTTGTATTTTATTTATTTTATCCGAGTAGGTGCGAAGGTGAACTCCTATTTTACTACTAGAGATTTCATTTATTGGGCTTTAGCTTATTTCTTTATTTTACGGTTATATAGGATGGGTTTACTGTTGCCACCACTATTTGGGGCCCCAACTCATATAGAGTATCCATATAAAGATGTGATGGCACTCAATTTAGATTTTATATTTGCTAAATGTACCACTACGGTGTGGATTAACGTGGGACTTGCCGAGTGGGTTCCCCATTAGTATATAGTTTGGTATATCATATCTACAAACATATGGGTGGGACCGTATAGAGGCTTCAGCGGTCCTTTAGGATACATTGTTGACGAGGTCTCGATTGGAGAGGTGATCAACCCATAAATATAGTTCGATGATGTATATCCAGTTTTTTGGATCGATGAGGATGTAATAAATGGAGATAGGAGATACTGAACCTTTTACTCAGGTTATTGTCTTTTGGGGGTTGTATTAAAGTGATATGGAAAAAAAAACAATGTTAATGACTAATGATGCATATGTATGTTTTGATATGTTGTGACAATGTTTTTATCGCTTCCGCACTACTATTAATAATGATTAATCTATAATTAATAATAAGAATTAATGAGATACGCATAGTGCCGTGACGTTTTGGGCATCACAATTTATCTCTCTTTAGTTGACAACACTATTTGGCATAATGCCCCATTTTGCCACAATTGTAACACTTCACAATCCTCCTCAGCCTTGACTTCGTCTTACTCTTCACTTGCTCTTGTAAGCCTTGATTTAGGAGCATAATTTAAGCATTTTCTTCCTTTTTATTCATTAAACAAGTTTTCTTTAACTATACTCATAGAAAGCACACCGAAAGAAGCCAAGTTGTTTAAAGTCACAACCAATGTCCCAACTATTGGAAGAGTACCAAGTAATAGACATGATTACAATCATCACCAAGGTCAATCTCAAGATTTGTCAATTGATTTACAATATCTTGAAATTCACTCAGTGTTTCAACATGCTACTTCTCTCTTTATATCTCAAATTCACAAGTTTTTTAACTAGAAAAGCTTTATCTTGGGATTCTCCTCTCACAAAGATCTTGTAGTTTCTTTTACAAAATATCCACTTTCGTTTTTTGAGCAATATAATGAAACATACCATCATCAATTCATTGTCGAATAAACCCAATCGTTTTTTTTTTTAATTCATTGGCTCTTACTCTTTATCTTCTTTGTCTCATTGAAACTCACCACCATCAATAGGATCAAACAAATTTTTGTAATATATATGTCTTCCATCCGAAGCTTTCATATGGAGTACTCGAGGCATTTAACTTAAATACGGTGTCACTTGATTCCTTCATTTAACACTAGAATTTCAGCATTAGTTTTGATACTACTTTGTTGGGGAGAAATGGGCAGCACTTAGCCACAATTAAGTCAATCCGGGATCAAATCTCTCCCGAAACTAATTGAATTGATCTAGCAGCAGTCAATAATATATATCCAGTAAAATAACCTCATAACAGGTGGATATGATAGCAGAAAAATAAAGAAAAAACATATCAAGATTTTACTTGGAAAACCCTAAATGGGTAAAAAGAAAAAATCATGGATGGCCCAAAAACTTTCACTAATCACTAAAAATAGTAAGACATACAAAGAGTTTTTCTCTAGTCTCATATTAGAGTTCAACATCAAGAATATAAGAACATTCCTCACCAAAAAATAAAACAATACAAAAAGAGCAAGAAAATCCTATCCACATTAGAGAATTCGGAGATGAATCTCCACGAACGAAACTGAGCAACTCGTAGCTCTTGATCTCATGAACAACATACTAAAATTTGAGCCGATTCTGATACCATTTGGCCGTCGAAACCTCACCAGAATTGCCGCCTCTTTTCTCTCCCTGCGCGCACATCTCGGTGCGCCTTCTCTCTTCTCTCGGGTACAGGGCCGTCCACGAAGAATAAGCAACCCTCCTCTCTTTGTCCTTTTTTTTTATATTTATTTGCTAGGTGGATCCCACCAACAATAATTTGGTATTAGAGTGAGATATGATTGAGACAAGGTACCTTTGCAATATTGGCGGTACACGAAGTGTTGGAGTCCAAATCTTCCGACGGTTGTGATCAAGCTTTTGACTAGAAGATCGGATACAACTCTCCAGAGGATTCAAAAGGAGTAGGCACCAATTTAAAGCCGAATTGCTATTATAGATTTTAGCAGCATTTCTCTGTCCCTTTCAATTTTTATTGTACGCACGCCTCGTATTCGAGAAATTGTCTATTTGTTACTTTGTGCTAGAATTGCTGAATATTTTAGCTCATTTAGTTGATCATCTAGCCGAACCAAAGCAGAGAACTTCTATGGCCAAAGGATTGAACAACTTCTATTCTAGCCAAAGGATCTCTTCTCTTCTCGTATAACCACCCAGTGCTGGCCCCCCGCGGGAACGAAGGACAGTCCTTACTTCATCTGCTGAAGCTGGTGAAAAATACTTGCGTCTAGTATCATTAAAAAAGAAGGGTCGTTCTCATCAAAATGTACTTGAAACCATCAATCGACACAGATTGAGATAAATATCAGTGCTCAGATGCATTAACCACTACTTAAGATCGGCATCAATCGACCCAGAAAAGATATTCAACTGACAAAGCACATGGTGCACAAAAGGTCATGCTTGAGGCAAGCAATTAGTTTCCAGTACATGTTATCTTTTTTAGTTCACTGAAATTCCAAATCCCGATTCTAATCTACACTTTGCGCGTCTCATAGGCAAGTCTTGTGACGTCATCGAAGTAAGGATGTTCCATGGCCGCCTTCGCAGAAATCCTCCTTGAGGGCTCATAATGCAGCATTTGCTGCAGAAGATATCAAATTTCAGTTATCAGTGAACTGACATTAATTATTTCACTAGTTGAACGCATAAGCAGTGTCAACTTACAGAAAGCAGATCCAACCCATCCTTGTCCAGATTAGGAACCACGGTGGTCAGGCTTTGAGGTTTCCACTGTGGATACTCATGCCAGTTCAACAAACTGCTAACCCCTGGCCACACCTTTTCATTTGGAGTACCCAACAGTCTGCGCACAATCACAAATATGAACACTATTCTTTGTTCTTTTGGCTAAGAAAGGGAAGTCACGTTAAACAGTTTTACAAAGAGCACAACTAGGATGGATTATCCTAGCTAACCTGAAAATGTGTAGGAGCTGTTGCAGTTCAGAATCTCCAGGGAAGAGTGCTTGATTGTTGACCAACTCAGCTGCAATTCATGTCATCAATAAACATCGAGTAATCGCTAAAACAATATACACACTAAAATGCCCAAAGAAGCACAAAGAGCAAAGAGAATGGGTACCAAATATGCAGCCGACAGACCACATATCAACTGCGGTTGAATAGTGAGTAGCCCCCAAAAGAACTTCAGGAGCTCTATACCAAAGAGTCAATATCTGTAACAACAAGAAGCACTCGCATTAGCTAATGCAAAAAGCAGAGGTGACTCAAAATCAACATAAAAGAGGAAGAGGGGTTTGTCAATTTACCTCATGAGTGTATTTTTTGATTGGGACGGTGAATGCTCTGGCAAGTCCAAGATCCGCTATTTTAAGAGCCGTTGTCTTTTTGTCCATGAGGAGATTGTGAGGCTTAAGGTCCTAGAAAAAGAATCAATAGCGGGAATGATAAATGACTGTTTCATGGTTAAAAAAAACACGGACATTTGAATGGAAATGATAGATTCACCTACCTGTGCAAGACCCCATGCCCATGGCAGAAAGCCACACCCTTGCAGAGTTGGTACATCAAGCTCTGAATTAGGAGCGAAATCAGAACTCATGATTAGTTCCAAAGACAATTTGGCGTGAAACCTTTAAGTTTGAAACAAATGCGAGCACCAATAACCTTAACAATGTGGACGGGGATAGTCTCTCCAGCACCGCGGAAACTGCGGATGTACTTCTTCAAATCAGTGTCCATATACTCAAACACCAGGTAAAGTACCGTCTTGCCTTCTTTGTTCTGACTTTGCTTGACATCCATCAATCTGTGGATTAACCATAAACCCCCTCAATAGCCAGAAGAAACAGAGAACAGTCCAAGACTCCCCCACTTTCAGAACACGAAACAAGCTGTAAACAGTACTGTAACAGCGCGTTATGTCTGCAATCACCGACTATCTAAAAAGGTCTCACAAATGGAAGCACAGCGTAGCCACATCAAAACCTAGTTCGAAACCCTATGAAAACGCAGATTATGTGCAAAACCTAGAAACGGCACGAAAAGTCATTCCAACCCAACGAACGAACGATAGGATCGAACACCAAATCAATAAACGACAAAAGCAACACAGGTTTCGTGTAATCAAGGCTGTGAATACGCAAAACGAAGATCGATTGCACCAGACAAAATTGGTTCTTTCGAGACGAAGAAGAGCGAGATCTGAAAGAAGACGGACCTGACGATGTGAGGGTCGCGGGAGAGCATGCGGAGGATGGAGATCTCGCGGAGGGTGGTGGGGGGACGCCCTCCTCGTCCTCGTGGAGGCGAGTCTTCTTGAGGGCGACGATCTTGCCAGTCGCCTTCTCTCGGGCCCTGTACACCTTCCCGTAAGTCCCTTCCCCTACCTTCTCCAGCTTCTCGAACGCCTCCATGGCCGACACGGCTGCCGCCGGTTTCTCTCCATTCTCTCTCTCTCTCTCTCTGCGCGAATGAAGAGGAAGAAATGGAGTAATGAATCGGAGGCGGAGTCTGTTATAGCAGGACGATAAAATAACCGTTGAAGGGCAGAGCTCAAGAGGGCACCGTCGAGCAAGCGCAACGGCACCAAAGTTTTGAAATTCAAAACTGAGATTTGAATCTGCGGGGGTGATTTCGTAATTTGAGGCAGTACGCCAGTAGGCCCAGGGGAGCGCCTGTTTCAATATTTAAGGTAATCGATCCCATTTAAACATAAATAGATATCTGTCACGTTATTCCCATTCCAAATTTAGTATGTTAATCTAAATACGGCCAGTATGAATTATTCTTCCCTTGGTAGTTGGCCTAGCGGGTGAGGCTTATTTCGATCGGTATGTTGTCACCCGAAGCCCGATTCGTCCACGCGGTGTGTCATGGCGTGGTATAACCCCAACGTTACTCTTGATATCCACTTGTACCGTGCGTGTAGAGGTGACATTGACGGGCTCGCTCTAAACAAGCAGTAATTAGATACAGATAAAATATTCCGTTATGAATGTTTTCGTTTAGGTATTAGGTCTTGAATATGTTTATTGATGTAAGACCGGTTGAAGTTAGAGAGATCGAATTCGCTAAGAACAGGTGGTTCATCGGCATGGAATGCTAAGTCAAGGTCCATGCTCCCAAGAGTCGAGAAAATGAAAATTCACTCATTAAATTAGTTGGAATAGCAGCAATAATAAAGGAGAATGAAATATTCAGCTTTCAAATGGATCATTATATAGAATCCTCCATTAATAAATTGAACAAGTAAATTGAAAACTCCATATGCATGAATTTACTTTGAGTATTTTTTTTATCCAAAGAAAAATTTCATTTCACCTTAAACGAAGATGCATACTTTCAGAAAAAAGATGCAAATAAAATAAAGTAAGTAAATCTGAAGATAAATCAACTTGATACACTCTATCGAGACTGGCTCATTTTCTAACACGACATCAAAGCACAACTGACGGCCGATCACCGAATATTGCATCAACATCAGTGATGATTGCATATCTAGATTTTCTTCTCTAGGAGCTATGGTTTTCCAAAAGGTGTACATGCCTAGTTTCAGCGTCCAATGCTATCACTATATAAAGACATAGTAGCCCCAACAGTTTTTTTTTTAGGGGGGGTTAGAACCCCAACAAGTTGAAAGAGTATGAAAACATCTAAATCCCAGATATATTGTTAGAATGGAACATAAGAGTACCCAAATCTAAATATAATTTTAGATCGGGAGAGATATTAGTTGATTACAGAATTACTTTTGGATAAGCTGAATGTTAAGGCAGTAGTAAAGGAGTCTTGTAGATTTGTGAAATGCTTAACCATATAGAACAAGTACCAAAAATCATATATTCGAAATAGTAGATTCTTTCCGAAGTGCTCACCTTCGAACTTCTGCAAAAATCTCCAAGTCCAAAACCTCCCATGAAATCAACGAAGAAATCCCGTAGATAAGAATATATGGATAAGAAAACAAAGAGCGAGAATGAAGCGAAAGGAAGAGGTAGGGACCTCAGAAAACACGTTGCAGGAGTATGGGTTATGGCGGTGCCTAAAGGGGAAACCCTACTTAAAAAGATCTAATTTACTTTGACTTTTGTTTTTGGTCGAAATTTACTTTGACTTTACTAGTATAGAAGATGCACAGATTGATAGAAAGTTCACGCCTTGGGGCCTAGAATTATTTCATTGATTTGTTAATTACCTTTTTCAACAGAACATATATATAGTCCCCCATTTGCGTAAAATGCCAATTTAGTTTGGGTTCCAACCTCCACCAGTATTTTTTTCATTTTCATTTAAAAAAAAAAATAAACACGCCAAACTTTCAGGCCATGCCCAATCTGGCCCCGTCATCGATCCTCCCTCCAAAGTTGCCGTTGACTGTACGAAGCGTCCATTCCATGCGGAGACGTGTACATCTCTCTTCCTCCACGTGTTATTCCACGTCATTATATATATTTTTTCTTTTCCTTTTTCAACTTCTGCGCCGGCCGCTTGGGCTGCTTCTCTACTTATGAATTACAAGGAAATTTGCAAATAAGAACGTGAATTGACCTTATTTTCTCAAATATGAGCTAAAAATATATCTTATTTTAAATAAGGACGTCAAGTGCTTAAATTGTTTTAAAAAAACATATGACCAAATGGCATTTTCGGCCTTCACTTTTTTTATTTTTTTTTTTTTTTCTTCTTATGTTTTTTTTTAAAATTATTTTTGCTTTTTTCTTCTTCCCTCTTCTCCACATGCCATTGCCAACCTTAGGCGGAGGCTGCCCTCACTTGGGCCACATTGGGCAAGGGCCAAGCTCACCTGGGGGAGCGAGGGTGAGCCTCGCCAAGGCTTGGGAGGTCAAGAGTTGGGTGAGTTGCCCTTGTCGGATCTGGCAAGGGTCATCCTCGCCCACACAGGAGAGGTCCGTCCTCGCCCAGCGCCAAACCAAGCAAGGGCAGCCCTTGCCCAACGCCAGTGATGGCTTGAGGAGGAGAGGAAAAAAAAAGAAAGGAAAATGAAAATGAAAAGAGTAAAAGTAAAAAAGTAAATGATGAAAACACTATTCAGCTAGACACTTTTTGAAATATTTTAAGCACTCATGTCCTCATTTTGGCATTTTTACTCAGTTATAAGTGCCTAATCATTATAGACAAGACAAGTGCTTAATATGTGCCGGTATTAATTCCATGGACTTGGTCTTGTGCACTGGCTACCTCGCCAGCGGCGGTCACACCGAACCCCTCGAGCTCCATTAGGAGAAGCGGGATGGGCACACGCGAGGCTGTCATCGAGGGCGTGACGTCCGTCCTTCTCATTGTCGTTGTCGTTCTTGTCGACGAGGATCCGTGGCTCTCGACGATGGAGTTGTTGTTGTAGACAGTGAAGTTGGAGGGGGTAGGGCGGTAGTCGTCGACCTTGGCCTCGGTCCGTTCGGAGGAGGCATGGCCCATGTTGACGGGGCGGAGGACGAGCAACTTGGACACGGGAGAAAAAACAGAGGTAAAAAAAAATGGTGAAGGTCCAGGGCGAAGGGGGCAAGGGAACAGCGTGGTTCTTCGTCGTTGTTAATTGTTATGTTGGTCGCGTTGCTCGCGAAGATTTCACCGGAAGACCACCGAGGCTCTTCGCTGTTCATATTCTCCATCGCAAGGACGAGGCTCCTCACTGCCCGGCCACCGTTTTTCCTCGTCTTTGTTCTTTTCTTCTTTCCATCGTTTTCTTTTTTTTTTTTTTAAGAAAGGAAGCCTAACCCCTTAAAAAATCAATTTATTTCAGTCTTGACTTTTGGTCTAGTTCGACCAAAAAAAAGAAAAAAGAAAAACTTTAGGTCTAGTTCTAATTCTCCCTTAAACTATTTTTTGTCCAATAAAAAGTCTTCAACTTTAGGTCGTCTCGATCTTCCATGAACCCTTTTTTTCCTCATAAAAAACCATCAGCATTTTCTTGAGTTCTAAATCTACCCTCGTTACGATACGTACAAAATTTCTCCAAGCAATCGAGAGATGAAAGATTCCTTGGAGCCAACTCTCTGACCACAGAGAGATAGAAGACTCCCAAGCACAAGAAATTGAATACGAGAGCAAAATTGAAAATCCCCAAGCAAGATGAAAGGAAGATGTTCTTAAAAGTAAAAGCAATTGAATAAGGCTAACCTTAATTGCTAGTATATACCCTCGTATCCAAGAAGACCTAACTTGGCATTACGGGAAAATCCATCTCCAAAAAACTTTTCTTAAACTTAAAATTCTTGGGGGAAAAACTAGAACAATGATTTGAAAATGTCACATGACTAGGGCAAAATTGGATGAAGTGTTAATGGGAAAAATACGAGACTCGGGTAAAAATTAGTGATTTTTTTATGAGAAAAGAAGTTTATAGTAGAATTGAAATTAAACCTAAAATTGAAAGTTTTTTGTGAGATAAAAAAAGTTTAGGATGAAATTATGACTGAAGTTAAAAGTAGGATTTTTTAGGTGAGGAAATATCAAAAAATCATAAATCTATTGTAATTATATCAATTCATTCCTAAACTTTTTTGTCAATTCAGTCATAACTTTTTGCATTTGCGCCAATTCAATCCTAAATCATTTGTATTTATACAAATTCAGTCTTTTCAGCCAAAATTGATTGAAAATGCTAATGTGGTAGTTTTTAATAATATTTCAATATTTATCAAATTTTTTATTTTTTTTTCCTTTCTCTTCTTCCTCAACTACACCTTTGACAAGAGATATGACCTTATGAGGGGCGGCGAGGCTTGTCCTCACCAAACCTGGCAAGATGAGCCTCACCCAACCTCTCGCGAGGTTGCCTAACCATTGGCGAGGCCGACCTTGCTGCCTCAGAAATGTCGCCAGTCAGAGGTGTGGTTGAGGAAGAAGAGAAGCAAAAAGAATAATTTGAAAAATATTTAAAAATTTGGAAAATCGTCTTCTAGCCAAAATTGGCCGAAAAGACTGAATTGACACATAAAAAAAAGATTTTGGATTGAATTGACACAATTGTAATATGCTTAGGACGTTTTTGGAAATTATCCCTTTTTTAGGGCATTAGGCCAAAAATAGAAAAGGAAAAAAAATATAGACACGTGGAGACAGAGACAGAGACGGACATGTGAAAATGACACGTTGGACATTTATTAGCCACGTTTTTTTTTTTTTTGGTCAGAATACGACCACATTGGATGGGGGAGTTAACGGGATCAAACTATCGGGTCAGGATTAGTACCCCAACTAAAATTGATTTTCTTAAGGGGATTAGGCTTGATACAAGAGCGTCTTAATAAATTTAAACTTGCAATTGTTTCCCTGGCATGATCTATTAACCAAGTTAGTAATGAGGGGCAAATCTACATATTTTTAAGCCTCGTTAGATTAGAGAGTCACCAAAAATATTCATGGATAGCATGATATTCGCACATGATGACCATGACCATGTACAATGTTATTACCAAAATAAATAAATAAATAAATCACCCACGATCTATGAATTTCGAAAGAATTTAACTCGAGGAAGAAAGACACACATCTGGCCGTTGTTGTTCAAGCAAATCTTGAATCCTCAGCCCTACGGCTTTATTCTTAAGTTATGATTATAGGTGATTGTCCAAAAACAAGCCTAAATGTATTTCATTTTGGCAAATTTAGTCCAAAAATATTTCAATTTTGTCATTTGAGTCATAAACCTTTTGACACTTTATCAATTAAGTCAATCCGATCAATTTTGCCTAGAAAATCGCTGACGTAGATGTCACATGTCTTACGTGACGCAGGCCGATGCTGATGTGGGTAATTTTTTTCATTTTTTATTTGTCTTTTTCTGCTCTCTTTTTTCCTTTTTATTCCGCCGAAGCCGACGACCGCCCATCGATCACACGTTAGTGTTAGCCGTCTTACGTGACACCACAAATGTCAAACTTGGCGATTTTCAATTAGAATTAGCTAGATGGATTCAATTGGTAAACTATCAAAAGGTTCAGGGCTCAACTGATAAAGTTTAGAATTGAATTGGTCAAAGTGCGGTAGAATTAAGATTGTTGGACAATTTTCTTGTCGAATAACTTGATGCAACATGATTTCACAGTAATCCATTTGTCATTTATATCGATTAGGCTCGGGGACACTTTTTTGCGTATTCATCTAAAAAGCTTTCCGTTTTTCGTTGGGGAACACGACGGGCTCCCTAGCGGTCGTATGTTCCGTAATCAAATGCAAACGGTGCGGTGCATTTAGTCGGAGGCTCAATAGCACCGACCAGCGACCATGCCCGATCCGCGTTCCGTCCATGTAGATCGCGAAACGATGCATCCGAGAACGAAGCGACGTCGCTTTTCACGTCTCCAACATGAAAAAGGAATGGACAAGGAAACGGAAAAAAATTACTAAAAAAGTTCTAAACCAATTAAAATTGTGCCAATTCAATCTTAAACCTTTTTTTTGCCGATCCAATCCTAAACCTTTTATAATTGTACCATTTCAGTCCATCCGACGAATTTTGGCTGGCCGACCCTGACATGAATGCCAAGCAACCGGTGATCGAATATTTTAATTTTTTTTTTATGATTTTAATTTTTTTTTCTTTCTTTTTTCTTTTTTTTTCCCAACCCTCTCCTTCCTCAGCCGGCGAGGCTAAGCCTCGCCCGACCATGGCGGGGCTTGACCTCGCCGTCGTTGCCTCGCCCAGTGACGACGAGGGCAGCGACGACGAGGTCGAGCCTCGGTAGGGGTTGGGCAAGGGTTGACCTCGCTGTCGCCTAGCGAGGCAGCAGAGGGGGCTCGCTCCCCTAGAGATCGATACTGAGGACCATCATCGCGTGGAAGTCACGAGCGGCTCCGGAGGGGCTCGTGCGGTGGGCTCATGGTGAAACCCGATGAAGGAGCAGATCGGCATACGGGAGAGCCTTTATAGCAAGGGATAAGGATGCAAACGGTGGACCATATACAACAAACAACGGGGAGGCTCAAGAGTATGGCCACATCGAGGGCAAGAATGTATTCTAACCACAAGGCCCGCTAGCACCAAAAGGAGAAGTAGGAGAGCCTGGCTTACCTCAACCACTACTTCCACAAGTCTACTCGACCCGCCTTCCATCCTCCTTGCCCAAATGGTCCGTTGGCAAGCCAGAGCCGCTCGACCCAAATCTAGGCTTGCGAGGTTGAACCCGGCTTGATCATGGCAAGGCTTGACCTCATTGTCGTTGCCTCGCTAGCCTAGCAACCAGCTAAGGAAGGGGAGGGGTTGGGAAAAAGAAAACAAAGAAAAACAAGAAAAAAATAAAATGATAGAAAAAACATAAAATATTAAAAAATTAAAATATTCGACTGTCGGTATCCACGTAGCATTCGCCGGTCAAAATTCGTCAAATGGGCTAAAATGATTACAATCGTAAAAGGTTTAGGATTGAATCGATAAAAAAAAATTACGACTAAATCGGTATAATTATAATAAATTTAAAGTCTTTTGATAATTTTTTTCAAGAAAACGTTGATCCCGTCGGAGCGATTGTCATAGCTTATGACTGGCAAGATAGGATGAGGGTTGGATTGCGGATTTTTTTTTTTCTTTTCTTGGGGTGAAGATGGATCGCGAATAAGTTTTTGCTTTTGTTGCTTTTATCTTCAATTGTGTTTTTCTTCAATTATGTAATGATGAGAGATCAATTATGGAGGCCAAAAAGTAGAGATCGAGGGTTGATTTTTGTCTGCTGCTTTTTGTCATTTATTGTTATTAAGATTCTGATTATTCACCCCACCGTTGGCCAAAAAATAAAAAAATAAAAACAAACAGCCTTGCTGACTTTTCAGCCATCCACTTTCAATAAAAGTCTTGCTCCTTTCGTCTTTGTTTATTGTTGTTCTACTAATTCCTCTTCATATTGCGCAAACCAAAAATCTAGTTTTCTTTTGCCCACTTGTAATTTTTCTTCTCTGTGAAGGGGGACCTATAGCCCTGAAACCAAGAGTGCTCATCATTCCCATTGAAATTCCGTCGTCTGTACAATTTACAAATCACACCTCCGAACGAGCAACCTTACCGAAATACCTACATATTTGTACCCAAAACTAAATTTTTTCACATGGCAATGATCTTCTCGATATAAATTTACTCTTGTCCACTTCTCCACATTACTTCGACGTTTTACGTCCATCACAATGCATTCATTGTATTTGATTTTTTCCACATGGTAGAACCTGTCCTTTCTCCACGTTAAACTTCCTCTTGCGGTCGCTTTGCATGCATTTGATATGATGTCGGCAAATGCTATGGACGGGTGGTAGATTTAAGTTCTACGGTATCAATTTGGGATTTTTTCACAAATAAAGAAATTTGTTTGTGGATGTGGAGACAAAAAAATTAATTTTGGATGAATGTCTAATGAGATTTGAATTTTTTTTCAACTACGATAAGATCTCGGTACACTCAAGAGAAACAGGGGCTATTCACTGTAGCACACTGAAGAAAATGCTTACATAATAGGTCTTGGCTGGAGAAAGATGTAACTGTGGTGCTAAGCCAATCGATTTTACTTAGATAATAAGATTCTGAAGGGTTTCCATTCACGGAAACATGGAATAGCTTAGGAAATAAAAACATAGTCTTGTAAAAAAAAAAATTACTTGTATCGCCGACGCAACAAATGAATCCGATGAAAATTTTTATCATCAATGAAGTTTTGTTTAGATACCGAAGAAAAGATTGTTATTTCAAATTATTTTTATTTTCCGCAAAACAAAGCAACAAAGCACTTTTTAAAGCCTTATTTTTAGTTAAATGAAAAGAGAAAAACCTCGAAGAATCGAAAAAAAGACACTCAAATGAGATAAAGGGACAGGAAATGAAAAAAGTTAAAAAAAAAAAGTGGCAGTAAGAAAGTGTTGTACTGCAGGTGCCTCTGCAATTTTTTCCGACTCCTAACTAATGCCGAAATCAATCGCTTTTATGGACCAACCACCTCCTTAACCTAATTGTTCCCAGAAGTACAAACCATAAATAATCCGCCTGTCAGAATTCTCCTCGTCCTTATGATGTTTTGTCTTCTTTCTCCTCTAATCCTTAGAGATTAAGAACTATCAATCATAGGAGTGCATTTCCCGCACTGCCAAGCAAATATAGGGGAAGTTGATGAATCCAACACCATTTTCTTCTCATCTTCACATCATCCACTCTTTTATCATTGTTTCTGCTTTCGTGTGTGTGTGCGTTGCGATTTTGTACTATATTTTCTCCAGTTGCTCTTGACGTCAGCGCACGTGTGACAATAACGTGTTTTCCGGCCTCTCTTTCGCGAGGCGATAGAATTCCAGAGGTATTGGTGTTTTGTTTGCCGCTATATTTAGTTTTTTTTTTTTCGCTTTTTACCCCTAATTTTTAAAATATGTCTTGTTAAATAAAGTATTGATTTGGAAATTCCCTTGCTTCCCGAGATTCCTTTGAAATTGACTGATGGTAGTCAGAGCTGGTCACCATAAAAGGCTTTAATTTTATGACGGTGCCTTTTTTTTTTAAAAAAATTCTAATGATTATCGGTAACTTTATATGTATAGAACC
>JAGVVM010012073.1:0-12516 GCA_019149425.1 Psidium friedrichsthalianum
ACCACCTACAAAGCTTGACCACCGAGAAGTCGTAGCCAGAACGACTATAAATAAGGGCGCTTAATTGGGAGGTCAACCAATTTTCTTGCTATTTTCTTTTAATTAGTCTTGAAGTAAATTCGTTTTGTAGTTTCTTTTGGAAAAAAAAAAATATATACAAAACCAAAACCAAAAACGGGACGCCTCCGCAGAAAATAGAGACGCGTCCGTCTCTCCACATAGGCCGACGGACGCGTTCCGCATAGAACAGAGAGACGCGTCCGTCTCTACACAGTTATCATAAACAGGACATCGTCCGCCATCATGAGAGACGCTCGGTCTCTACACGTAGCCCGCTTCTCGAGCGGACGCGTCCGTCCAACAAGAGAGACGGCGTTCCGATCACCCATCATTCCTATAAAAGGGTGCGCGCGGATTCGTGCACATTTGTTTTACCCTAACGCCTAATTCGCCCTTTTTGTGCTGCTGCTAGGACGCGTCCGCTCAGGTGCCAGGCCACGCCCATCACATACCGCACAAGTCACTCGACCGGTTTTCCCTCTGCGAAGGACGCGTCCTCGGCTCTCTCTCTTCACGGACGCAGCCGTCTCTCTCCATCCAGGTAACCGTGCTCTCTTCTTTCCGAGCATCACGTCTAGGTCATCTTGTTAAGAAGCTCATAGTATGGGTGGATAACAAAGAATGCCGGAACTTAGGAATGGAGTGAGCACCGCTAGAGATAGGTGTAAGGACTCCGTCCGGTATAGCGAATCAACACCCTCGGGGTTAATGCCCAGAGAGGCTTTGCCGATGCTCTTACAAGGAACAGAAATTTTATTTCGAAAGAGGAAGCCCCCGTATTCCGGACGGGTTCGAGCATTATGGGCTGTCCGCTGAAGTGGCTAGACTGGTTGGACGACTTTTTGCGAGCACCACTCGGTCCTCGGCAGTTATTCCGGTGTTGTCGCGAGTTCTATCTCGAGTACCAGACCATCAGGGGGTACAGTCCGTGTGCGTGCTAACCAGTCCGATTTTGACGCTGGGTACAGCTTAATCGGCTTCTTTGAGTTACTTCCCTGACGTCGATGCTATGCAGCATTGGTAGATCTGGCTTTGGAATGCTGAAAAGCCTAAGAGATTAGACAGGTTTTAACTGATGGAGCAAGGGCGAATGGAAGATTGCACATTTTGATGTTATCTCATTATCGCTGCAATTCGTATTGCAGTCTTTCAGTACATCCTGTCTTTCTCTGCCGCCATAACTGGTTCTATTTTCTGTCATGCAGACTTAGCTGCAGTGTTAAAGCGTGTGAGGATACTAACTGATCCTGAATTGGGAAAATGCCAATTCATGGGCAGAGAGGGTATTGTCCTACGGTCACAGGATTTCAAGAAGGGCATCGAAGTGGACAAGGCCAAGATCGAGACAATTGAGAAGCTACCACCACCTGACATCAGTCAAGGCAATCCGAAGTTTCCTAGCCACGCCGGGTTCTATCGAAGATTCCTACAAGGACTTCTCAAGATCACGAAGCCGTTATGTAAACTTGTTGGAGAAGGACATGCCTTTATCTTCGACGACCGCATGCCTGTCAGCATTTGGTGAGTTAAAGAACAGGTTAGTTTCTTCTGCACGTATCGTCATGTAGCGCCTGACTGGATTTACCTTTTGAGCTGATGTGCGATGGCTAGTGACTATGCCGTTTGGGCGGTATTAGGACAAAGGATAGGCAAGATTTTTCATGTGATATATTATGCTAGTCGTACTCTAGATGATGATGCTCAGGTAAATTACACAACCACTGAAAAAGAATTGCTTGCTGTTGTGTTCGCATTCGATAAATTTCGTAGCTACCTCGTTTAACCAAGTTTATAGTGTTCACGAGATCACTCGGCAATCAGTATTTGATTGAGAAAAAGAAGCTAAGCCGAGGTGATTTCGTTGGGTCCTACTGTTGCAAGAGTTTTTTGAACTTAGGAGATCCGAGATAGGAAGGGTAGCTGAAAATCAGTAGCAGTCATTTGTCTAGGTTAGAGACTAAAAAGAAGACTAGGGACAAAACACTAATCAACGAGGCCTTTCCAGACCAAGAACAGTGTTTTGCAGTTGTCACGGTGTACCTTGGTATGCTGACTTCGTAAATTACATTCGTTTCTGATTTCATCCCGATGATTTGACAACAAAGAAAAACTTTTGCATGATGTGCGGTATTATTTTTGGGATGAGCCTTTCCTCTTTAAGCATTGTGCAGATCAGGTCATCAGGAGATGCGTGCCGGGAGGAAGAAATGGAAAACATACTTGCACAATGTCACGCATCACCCTATGGGGGACACTTCGGGGGAGATCGAACAGCAGCGAAAGTGCTCCAATCAGGTTTTTATTGGCCTACTCTATTCAAAGATGCTTATACATTTGTTGCATGTTGTGACAGGTGCCAACGTGTTGGAAACATTTCAAAACGACATGAGATGCCGTTGCAGAACATCCTCGAGGTAGAGCTGTTCGATGTATGGGGTATAGATTTCATGGGACCTTTCATTTCGTCTTTAAATAACAAATACATTCTCATGGCTGTGGATTATGTCTCTAAATGGGTAGAAGCAATCGCTTTACCCACTAATGATGCTAAAGTGGTTGTTAAGTTTTTGAAGAAACAGATTTTCACTCGATTTGGAACACCTCGGGCAATCATAAGCGATGGAGGCACACACTTCTGTAACAGACAATTTGAAGCATTGCTTAATAAATATGGGGTCAAGCACAAGATTGCAACAGCCTATCATCCACAGACAAGCGGACAGATTGAGGTATCAAACCGAGAAATAAAGCGCATCCTGGAGAAAACAGTGTGTCCTTCGAGGAAGGATTGGTCATTGAAGCTAGATGATGCTCTATGGGCTTATAGAACAGCATATAAAAACCCCATTGGCATGTCACCATACCGATTAGTTTTTGGGAAAGCTTGTCACTTGCCAGTAGAACTCGAGCACAAGGCATATTGGGCGTTGAAGAAATTGAACTTTGACCTCGCAAGAGCTGGAGAAAAGAGATGTTTACAGCTGAATGAACTTGAAGAGCTTCGTCATCAAGCATATGAAAACGCAAGGCTATACAAGGAGAAAACGAAAAAATGGCACGACAGCAAGATCATCAATAGGATCTTCACACCAGGTGAGTTGGTCTTACTTTTCAATTCTCGACTGAAGTTATTTCCTGGTAAGTTGAAATCCAGGTGGTCGGGGCCGTTTCAAGTGGTGTCTGTCTTTCCCCACGGAGCAGTGGAAATCAAAGCAGAGAACTCCGACAGAACATTCAAAGTTAATGGACAACGATTGAAGCATTACCGAGGAGAGACTTTTGATCGAGAAGCTACCTCGACTCACCTACAAGAAGCTTGACCAACCAAGAAAGTCGAGCCAAACGACTATAAATAAGGGCGCTTATTGGGAGGCAACCCAATTTTCTTTCTATTTCTTTTTAATTGAGTCTTGTAGTAAATTCGTTGTAGTTTCTTTTTCAAAAAAAAAAAAAAAAGACGCGTCCGCATAAGGAGAGACGCGTCCGTCTCTCCTCCTACACAATAGGACGCGGACCGCCCATAGGAGAGACGCGTCCGTCTCTACACAGACGTGTGACGGACGCGTCCTCCTCAAATGAGAGACGCGTCCGTCCCTCACAGTATATAAACGGCGCGTCCGTCCAACAAGAGACGCGTCCGATCACCCATCATTCCTATAAAAGGGCGTACGATTCGTGCACATTTGTTTAACGGAACCCTAATTCCCCCACTCCTAGGACGCGTCTCGCGCGGACCGCTTCGCCAACCCCAGCACCACCGCACCTCCCTCACCTCCTCTTCACTACGTGACCACGAGTGCCACCCAAGGAGTTTTCCAAGATCGAGACGCGTCCTCCGGCTCTCTCTCTTCAACGGACGCAGCCGTCTCTCTCCATCCAGGTAAACCGTTCCATCTCTTCTTTCCGAGCATCACGCTCATAAGAGCTCATAGTATGGTGCGAACAAAGAATACCGGACTTAGGAATGCGAGTGAGCAACCGACTAGAGATAGGGGTAAGGCTCCGGCCGGTAGAGCCGAATCAAGCACCCTCGGGGTTAATGCCCAGAGGAGGCTTGCCGAGGCTCTTACAAGGAACAAGAAATTTATTTCCGAGAGAGGAATCCCCATATTCCGGACGGGTTCGAGCATTACTGGCTGTCTGCTGAAGTGGCTAGACGGGGTTGGACGACATTTTGCGAGCCTCGAGACCCGGCAGTTATTCCGATGGTTCGCGAGTTCTATGCTCGAGTACCAGACCATCAGGGGGGTAAAGTCCGTGTGCGCGGTAAAACAGTCCGGTTTGACGCTGTTACACTTAATCGCTTCTTTGAGTTACCTATCCCTGACGTCGATGAATATGCAGCATTGGTAGGATCTGGCTTGAATGCTGAAAAAGCCGAAGAGATTAGACAGGTTTTAACTGATGGAGCAGGGCAATGGGAGATGCACAATGGCGAGTTTGTTTCCATCAAACGGAACACTCTCGATCGGTTTGCCAAAACTTGGTTCTATTTTGTAGTGTTTTCTATGATGCCTGTAACTCATCACAATCTGTGCAGGCGTGAACCAGCAATCCTCATTTATGCCATACTGACCCATCTCCAGATTAATGTAGGCCAACTTCTATTCAGGGGGATTTTACAATCCTCGGAAGCCACGAAGGGATACTGGTACCCCTCATTGGTCACCATGCTCTGCCGTCAAGCTGGTGTCCCCATTGAAGACCATGAGGAGACACTTCCACCAGGTACGATTATGACTGAAAAATATATTGAACAGTTGTGTGGTTCCGGTAGTCGAGATATGCAGGGAATTCAAAGGAGGAACAGGGCACGCGCACGTGCCCTCTGTGCGGGACCATCCGCACCAGCAGTAGATCCTCAGCCTGAGAGCCAGGACGTCCCCGACACCCCAGCACTAGCCGACTCCGGGAATGTAGTCCTCCAGCTCCTTCGCCAAATGCGGAGAGAAAACAGGGCGACTAGGCAAGAGTTCCGCCTCCGCCACGAGCATATTGATGAGAATCTGCGACGTAACGAGGACAACATGCGTTTCCAATGGGCGGCGGCTGGATACGACATGTCGCAATTCCAGAGCATGATCCCATGGGAGCAGTCTTCACAGGCCGCTCAATGGGATGAGTACGTGGACGAAGAAGACAGCGAGGATGACAATGCACAACAAGACTCTTCGGAAGAAGAGTAAACCCCAGGGGAGTCCCTTTCTTACCCTCTTTCTCTTTACATCGAGACGATGTTCTTGTGTTGGTTTGGGGGTGTCAAACTTTACGAGTGTTGCTGAGTAGGTGCTATTAGTGGTGAACTGATTGCTGAGTAATGAGTTATGGTGAATAATAGGTTTGGGGGTGCTGTATTTTACAGGTTACGGATTGATAGTTAGAGTCTGAATTTGATAACTGCCAGTTAGTCTTTTCAAGCATCTGATTCCTCACATCTCGTTGTTAATTGGTTTGGAATAACTTCTATTCGATGAGGATTACTAGTGAGTTCGTACGAGTCTTTGATGGAAAGAGGAGTTCTGGAAATTAACTTGTGGTTAAGACTTGTCATTTTGATCAATCCAAAGCTGCAACCTGAAGCCTTTTGATTTTCAACAAACATGGTCTCATGTCTTGGTAGGGTTCTGGTTGAATCAAACCTTTATTTTAGTAAAACATGTGAAGTAATGATGATTGGGACGTGTCTTTGATTATCTCTTGAAATGAAATCTGGGGGAACGATCATTTTTGTTAAAAAAAAAAAAGAGAGAAGAAGAAGAAGAAATAAGTGATCATGGTTCTAAGTACCAATGTCCAGAGTTGAATTTCAATTTTCTGTTTCAATGTGATCTGGATATGTACTAATGATGTCTGTTAGTCCCTAACCGACCCGAGAATAAACCTGAGGAGTGCTTCATCACTTAATGCCTTGGTCCAACTGGATTGGGAGTCATTGGTTGATTTCTCGCTACATGGGTGGTTATAAGGACGGGACACTTAAGAATCATGTAACCTTGCGGAATAGTTGTTGAATATGCATGTGTTGGCTGATTTAAACCTTGGACAAGTGGATGGAGTGATGCAAGGCTGGTTCCTGAGAATTGTTACAAATCATGTTTTGCTTGAAAAAATGGTTTGTCGATATCGGTTGCTTATCATGGCATGAGATGCTTTTTCTCATAATAATAAAAATGATTTGTTTTAGTAGAGGATGAGTGATGTGACTTGTTTTAGTGCGAGTTAAGCAAAGGGATGAATTGGACTATTGGGGACAAGTACAATCACTTCTGAGAATATTAAAAGAAGGTATTTCATGACTAGTTAACTCAGAGACAGTTGAGGAATGTTTGGTAGTTTTGATTCATTTTATTTGATGTTATTTTGCTCGAGGACTAGCAAAAGGTAGGTTTGGGGGTGTGATGACTCTACGAAAGTAGAGCTAAAAGGCCCGTTTTACGCGAGCAAAATGTGCAACTAGCTGAAGTAATTTCATCAATTTTAGGTTATTTAAGGTGTTTCTACTATCTCCAAGTTATTTAATGACTAAAGGATTATTTACAGGTGAGGGACGCGTCCGAGTTAAGGAGAGACGCGTCCGCCCTTGATGTGGAAGCTCAGAAGCATGAGGGACGCGTCCAAGCTAATGAGAGACGCGTCTGTCGCCACAAAGCCAATTCAGAAGCATGATGGACGCGTCCGTCCAACATGAGAGACGCGTCGGTCTCTACACAGTAGCCCGACGGACGCGTCCGTCTAACCAGAGAGATGCGTCCGTCGCTCTCCAGAAGCAAGGAGGACACGTCCGCCTGCATGGAAGACGCGTCCGTCCAATCCAAAGATGCGTCGGTCCATCCTTAGAGACGTGTTGTTCGCAGAAGTCACTAAGCACGCGGAGAACATCTTTCAGCGATTCGGTCGGAGATTGGAGGGCGTTTTCGTAAATTAAGAAATATTTTAGACTAGGGTTGAGTTAAATTAGGAAGGTTATCTGTTTGGATATCTTTTCGTGTGGGACAAATTGGGAGATATAGATATATATATTCATCTTTAAGAACGTGGAGGAGGAAGAATTCTTTGGGTAGCAACAGAGAAAGAACGTTAAGCAACACCAAGGGGCTCTAGAGGAATCGAGATTGAGGGTGCTCATCTTGGAGTCTGACGACCGGAGACAGAGTTCTTTCTTCTTATCTTCTGCATATTGATGTCGTTTTCTATGTTTTCTTCTGGATTCGTGATGTATAATTCCCAATTATGAACTAAATTGCTTTTCTAGGGCTACAATGGAACCTAGTACTTTTGTCTAGAAAGTGAATTCCTTTCTTCGTGTTATTGACTTCAGCAAATTATTTATTCAGATCTTGTTCTTAATGCGATTGATTGACTGATCACCAATTAATTTGATATGGTAATCTGAATGAACTTGGAAAAGTTATTTAGATTAAGCCGTGGACTGGATAGCCTATGTTAGTGTCGCGTTGGAAAACGGAACTAATCAGTGAGAAGGATAGGAATATACCCGATCACCTTAGGTAACCAATTAGGGTTGTCTCATAATGGGTTCTCACTAGTTAATTGCCTAGGAAGAGAGTGATTAGCTTGATACCGAGAATACGTTCTTAGAGCACTCGGAAGAGGCGTAAGAAGATTATAGAACTCTAGGTTAATCGTTCAAGAAATCAATAATCGAAGAGGGAAGGATCAATCTAAGCAAGGTGCTGGGGGAAGTTGTATGTCCTAGATCTCTCATCATTGATAGTTCGCGTTATTATTTTCTGTTATTGCTTTTAATTCAAGAATTCCCATTTTATTGTCCACTTGACCTCAAGACAATTACCGAGAATAACGTTAAGAGAATTTCGTAGTACAATTCCCTGTGGATTCGACCCTTGCTTGCCCTTGCTACATTTTAGTTAGGTCGGATAAGGATTTATTTTTGTTGCGTTGACGACGCGCACCAATTCCCTATTTGTTCCACAATTCGTCGAGCTACCTCAGCGTTGTTTTCCTTATCTGTCATATTAGTAATCTCAGTGAGTTCCCTTTGAAGAAAAGTAATATGTCGTAAGCTGTTTGAGAATTTTCCTTTGCTCCATTTAAACAATACAGCTGTCAATTCCTTCATCTTAAGAGCTAGATTCTTCATTGAGCCCTACTGATCCTTCCAAATATGCCTCACAATGTCCCTGTACTCTGGGTGATCAAGCCAATAAACTTCAAACTTGAACTCTTTCTTTCTCTTTTCCATTGTGGGGCTGTGGACAATATAATGGGGCTGTGGTCTGAACCAATTGCGGGTAAGGCATATGCTTCCACTTGGGGAATAGTATTCTCCACTTAATATCACATAAAACTCTATCTAGACATTTTTTTAACTGGCGCTTCTCCTTCTCTTTTATTAGCCCAAGTAAAAGCACAACCTTTGCTTTCTATATCCATGAGAGAGCAATCGTGTAAAAGCTCCTGGAAAGAGGGACATTGTGAGGCATAAACTACAGAATGTTTTCTTTCTCGCTACTCCCTTTCTTCTCCCAATAATATAAAACTTCATTGAAGTCTTTGGCCACAATCCATGGATAAACCTTATTAGACTAAAGACCGAATAACTAACCGCAAGGAAAGTCTGAAAGTTTGTTGGTGCATAAACAAATGTTATTCTCATCTTCTCTTATTAGAATTTGTGAACACAATATAATGTACTTGTACTTGCTATCGATGTCCCAACAAAAACTTAAAAAAGGCGTCTTGCCTCATTACACAATATCTCGATAAATTTCAACCTCGATAAGTACAAAGTTCAATTCACAAGCACGCGAAAAAAGGACTAAGATTCAATAAATATCGAATACACGTCATTTTGTCATTGTCCGAATTTGATTCAACTGGTAATTTTCAATTTAATCTCAAATTATGATTGTTTTTTTAGAAACTTTTCTCAGTCGATCAACGAACTTGATATTGATTCATCGACAATAAAAAAAAAAATTGATATCTTTCTCACTTCACGATTCCACAATGGCAGCGGATTTTCGGCTGTAGCCCCCACAAGCATCAAGTCATCAAGAACTTTTACTATTCTCCGTTTAATGCAATACGTTGATTACTTGAATTCCAATGCTAAAAGTGAATTTTACACAAAAAATCAACCTAAACGCCAACCACAAGATTACAAGTCTCCTCTAGCAATATGAATTTGAAAAGTCGTGGCCATTTCAGGGAATGCCTATGGTTGGTTTCTGAAGAAGACCATAGAATACCATTTTTGGGAAACCTGTGATCCACACTGACAGCTTGCCCCATCTGCCCAACCGGGAAATAATTGCGATTCTTGGATTGGGGTAGCTGTATCCTCGGGGGCAAATTCCATCGTGTTGTTGTGGGTGAATGATTTCAGGGAGGTGGTGACGAATGATGTGAAGCAATCATGTTGCGGTTTAGGCCAAAAGCAAACGCCATTGCGTATTCTTCCAAATGAGAATAAAGGAGAGCAAAAGACTTCACCGTGTTCTCTCCATGCACGTAAAACCTCCATCTCTATTTCCCTTTTTGGGAGTCTTTGACTTGTTACTGACTATCAAAACTTGTCAACATCCCCCTCTTCCTTCATTGACCTCTTTGCCTCCCTCTCTCTATATATTGCACGTTTATTTATCTGAAACAGCACAGTGGTCTTTGTGTGACTCGTGTTTGTGTGAACGTGGGTAACTGTGTGTTGTTTGTGCTGAGGAGAGGAGAGAGATAGAGGAGAGAGAGAGAGAGAGAGGGGGAGGGAGAGAAGGGATGAGAGGGAGAGGCATAGATCTAAGTCAAGTTATGGCCGCGTTCCTCACGCTTGTCGATTGTTTGGTATGGTGGGGAATTGATCAAGGGCACCACTTCGACACGTCCAAGTATTTTCTCCTACCTCTTTCATTGCACCATACTTCATGGAATCATGCTTCGACCGCATTAAGAAACCAGTTAGCTCTCAGTGGGATTCTCATTCTGATCGCAACCATTTCGTATCGAGATTAAGCGATATAATTATTGTTCATGCAAGTTTGACTAAATTCACGTGATTTCAGATCCGTGACTAGCACAACTATGACGGTTGACAGCATTTGAAATTCCAGGAAACAGTTCATGTACTCAATCAATTTGTCGTTACCTTTTTCTTTGTGCATGCTCTCTTCAATTCTTTTCGCAGCTTTTTCCCATGCCGTCGCAAGTTGTTTAGCCAAACAGAACAGCAAACAAAGAACAAGGCCTTCATACGAGATTAAAAATTTGACACATCTCCCATCATCCAAAAAATTAAAACGTTGGTAGTATTCCAGTTCACAAGTTGCGGTTTAGGGGTGCTTGTAATAATTCATCCTTCTGTTATGGTTTTTCAAATGAAGGTAAAGTATCCAGCAAGATCCACATTCAGTTTAACACGATAAAGATTACCAGGCCGAGCCTAGTTAATAAGGTGAGCGCAAATGAATGGCTTTGGATGGATGACGGTCATAGGCTTACCATGTTGGAATCTCTGCACCAAGTAAGGTCCGTTGTTGAGCTGTTCTTAAATCAGATTAGATTTGAACTCGGCTGTACATTTTCCAACTTTAATGATTGTACTCTCTAGTCACAGAGACAACCATCGCAAGGTTACATAACATTCTCACTGACCACACGGCCCTGAATATAACGTTTTAACTATGGTATCAGATATCCCTATGTCTAGCCCGTCATCGGCTCACTTGATATGTGTAGCTATTACACTGCATCTCATTTGATAAGCATTGTATGTGCACATTCAGCCAATTTGGAGAAGACTATGAAACAACGGTGTGACACAGGTAGTTTTTTGGCAAACGAAACTGCTCCCTGAAGTTTTTGAAAACTACACCATTTGTGATGTATACCACGAGAGCTAAATATTGTCTTTCGATTTTTCTGGCAGAACCTCTTTTCCGAGACCGTTCTCGAACATTGTAAGTTTCTTGGTGAAACTGATCATGCAAAAGGCTTTTTTACTTGATTTTACAGATTGCAGGGCGGGGCTAGTAGCTAGGAGAATTGGGGGAAAGCCTTGTGCTCCCGATAAATCAGGGGAAGCAAACAGGAGACAAGAGGTCAAATCTGAACGTTCACACTAAATTCAGTCTTGGTAAATGTCATGGGTAATAGATCCTTCATTGGATACTCAGCGACATAAAAAACGCATTTGATTGCCCTCAGTTCCAGTTTGGTTAGCTCTGGTGAGACCTCTAGTACTTATATTAGAGCCGGGAATCACGTTTGAAACACTGCCATTGATAATGTTACATTAAGTTATGAATTATTGTGATATGGAAAGTTCGAATAACTTGGATCGTCAATTTACAACAACAACCGCGCTAAACTATACTAACATTGGGACAGGAAGGTCAGGAGAGTCTATGATGCTGAGGAGTCGAAAATAGACGAATGGTGTCTGCAATAGTGGCACAGGAATCCGCAGCTTGGTCATCCTCTAGAAAGCTTTGCAGTAGTTAAGGGTGCGGTATGGTAACGTTTCTGTTCCAGAACAAATTGTTGGGGACAGAAACACTTTTTTGATTTCTGTTCCCGGCAACAATGTTGGGAACAGAAAATGAGTTTGGATAAGCATAAATTTCTGTTATCGGAACAAAAAGAAACAGAAACGGTTTTGTAACTGCATAAAGTTTTCGTCTGGAATAAAAAAAGGAATAAAAATACATGTTAACTGCAATAAAAATTATATTCCTAATTTTTTTCATTTAATCTATTCCTAATTTTCCAATATGGAATGAGATCAACCAATAAAAAAATGAAAGAGAAGAAAAATTAAAAGTGAGCAATGAGAACAGAAGATATGTCTCCAAGATAGAAAAAATTATGTAATTATGAGTCATACATTAAATTGTTCTAAATAGATAACAAGGATTAAAAATTGATTGCAAAACTATTTGATAAATTTAATAAAAAGTGTATGGATATAACACTTTGAGTAAATGCCGTTAAAAAAAATCCTTTGTAAACTGATTCGATTCTCAATACTTAATTTTTCTATGTTAGGAATTTTGATTTAATTATTTATTTTCGAAAAAAATTATTTAATATTATTTATTTATTTTTTCGAAAAAATTATTTTTTATTTATTTTTTGATTAATAATAATAATTTAATATTCGTTTGTTATTGTATTTAATTATTTTAATTTATTTTAATTATTATTCAAAAAAATTATTTTTATTTAAATAATTTCTTTTAAATAATTTTTAAGTATTTATTTGATTATGTTTGATTTATCGTTTTATCTTTTTGGAAAAAATATTTTATTTTAATATTTATTGTTTTATTTCCTTTTTTATTTAGCCTATTATTTCGAAAAAAAATTATTTTTTATTTTAAATAATTATTTGGTACTTATCTTTTATATTTATATTTTATTTTTTCGAAAAAATTATTTTATTCTTAATTATTTTATTCTTTATTATTTGTATTTAATGAA
>JAGVVM010012078.1:0-12569 GCA_019149425.1 Psidium friedrichsthalianum
AGTGAGCATGGTTCCAGGGTAGAACCTGGAATCCTGAAAACGGACCGTTGGAACCGATCGTTCTAGGTTCAAGGTATGGAGTGGTAGGTTTCTAGGTTCCAAAAATTAGGGAACCTGTTTTGACGGGTAAGTTTCCAGGTTCTAGTATAGTGGAACCGAACCGAACCTGGACCCTGGAGCAAGTTTTTTATATATATTTTTAGTATATATCTTGTGTCATCCTGCGATATTCCATAATATCCATGTTGAGTGTGTAATCGGAATCAGTTTTATCATTAAGACTTTTACTTTGTTAATGTTTTTATTTTTTCGTTTCTAAATATGAGTGGTGGTCGTGAATTTCTAGGCAGTAGTTGGATGGTCATTACATGTTATTTTCACTATAATCGTTCAATTAAGATACAGAGGGAACCTGGGTAGAACCTGGAACGACACCTGGACCTGTAACAAGGGTTAGGTTTAGGTTCCAATATGCATAGTAGGGTTCCAGGTTCCATAAAATGAGGAACCTGTTAGACGTCTGTGTCCAGGTTCCAGTTAGAACCTCTACGGGACTTGAAACCACTCACCCCTAATACACCAATCATTTATTTCAGAATATGTTTTTCAAATCTTGAGCTTTTCTGTGAAAAACAGACGCTAAGTTCTATATTATCTGCTCCTTTTTACAATCTAATTCATCACGGGACATTAATTTACTGCATATTGGATATGAGGGTCAAAATAATTCATATCCTCCATTTGTTAGTATCACAAGGATGAGATTGTCTTGGAAACATGTACGATTTTTTCTCTGTGAAGGGACGATTTCATATAATCAGGTAACATTTGAAATTGGAAAAAGTAATGTCTATATGTAATTACATACTATCATAATATGGCTTAAAGTTCATATCCAGTATAGAAATGAGAATCCAAACTATAATACAATGCAATATTCTTTTGGAACTAAGAGGGCGAGGGATATGTTCATCCATCACGTAATTGGTATAAAAAAACATCCGTTTCAATTTAAAGATCTTGATCTCAAATGCTCCTTTTGTCGAGGAAATATATCGACAAGATTTCAATAAGATCACCATAGGTAATAAGGAAGCAAAGTGAGAATATGTAAACTTTGTTGGGTTCTCAAGTCTAATACTATAAACACGACCCCGCCATTCATATGACAAAACGCGACACTTTAAACAGCGGCCCATCAGTGACGAAGACGATAATATTGGGATGATGACTCTAGCTTGCCACTCCCTTCTGATCGCCTATCCCGGCATTCCGTTGCCGCCAGAATAAATCGATCGGCGGAGTTACTGATCCGTAGCTGTGTAGCCGAATCAAGTCCTCCCCAATTAGGGTTCAAAGTTCAAACACTAGAACCGGCTTCGTTTGTAGAAGACGCCCCATATATGAAATTCTACTGCGTGGTTGAGATTTAGCGTTTTGAAGGTAGAATTGATGTTGTTCTCTTGATCTTCCATTGTAGAGACCTGTGAATGAACTTTATTGTTAGAGAATGAAAAAATAAAAAAATTCTATCATCATATATGTGTGGGCAAACGTTATTCATAAAAGTCATAAAAGCTCTTGCGAAAAAGGACAAGATCATATTATAACAAGTATGTGTTCCTAACAAAGATGGCGTGCTCTGTGAAAGGATATCGTCCAAATGAAGCACACTAAATGTCACCAACGTAGTTTGAACCCTATAGGGGCATCTTCTACATAAGAAGTCGGCTCTAGTAGTTCGAACCGTTAATCGGGTTTCACCAGAGAACGTGAATAGGCTACATGGCTACGGGTCGGCAACGCCTGCTGATCAATTTACTTCTGCGGCAACTGAATGCCAGGATGGGGGATCAGAAATGAGAGTCAAGCTGGAGCTCCTCCCCAGATATCGTCTCCGTCGTTGGGGCCGGTGTACAAATGAGAATGTATGAGGTATAGATCTTTATGTGTTGGTCTTGTTCTGTCGTGAGAGCGGCAGGTCGTATTTATAGTACTAGGCTTGGGACTCAACAAAAATTTGCGTATTCTCAATTTGGTCCCTTAATTGACTATGATAATCTCATTGGCGATTCAATCGATATATTTCCTTGAAAGGAGCATTTGAGATCGAGAGCTTTAAATGGAGACGGATTCTTACTACCAATTATGTGATGCATTCCCATGTCCCTCCCCCTCTTGATGCATTGTATCGAACTTTTGATTCTCCTTTCTATACTGGATACAAACTTTAATTTTCAAGCCATACTATGACAATATGTAATTACATAACCCCTTTTAAGAATTTCCTTGTATAAAAAAAATCCATGTCAAGTAGAAGAGATGGTAATGTCTTATGCACCTTTAATGGGAACTTTCTTTTGATAATGATTAACCACAATCTGGTACTGCCATAATTGTCATTGCCTCTTATTGTGTCTCACCGAGATTCGTGCCCTGCATGCCTTGTTTTTTAGACTTCCACCTAAATGATGTTGAACTTTGTTGTAATTTGCTTCAAACTTTATTAATATTAAAATTAACGAAAAACGTGTAATAAGAGCGAAAAAAAAATATTTTCAGTCCTATTGAAAACATTGTTGAGTCTTAGATGAGAAGATTTCTAGCATCATGTTGTTGACTTTCTTCAAATCTAGGCTAATTTGGATATATCTACACAGCAAAAATTTGCAGGATGCCTATCTTGATCAAGATTGGCTCGGAAAGTTGGACTGCGACCTTTGCTTTTGCGACCGTAGCATTGCAAAATGGCTTAAGGTTGAAGGCTGCGTTTGGGGACCACTTTCCCAAGGAGGCCAAAAATGAGGCGTTTGGCAAATATTTTTAAAACATATTTGGCTCAAAATAACTTTTAAAAGGCTGAAAGCCCAAGGCAGCAACGCACCCGAAGAATATTGTCCTATTCGCAAAGTTGCAGTAGCAGCTCTAGCAATGTGAATGAGATCTCAAATTTCAAGGAGTTTTTTTTTTTTTTTTTTGGATCGAAAAACTTCAACAGAGTTCACACGTGATAAATTTCGAATTTGTGATGGGATAAATGACCTTTCTTTTGCTTAGACGATATAATTTGTAATGGATGACGATCTTGTAATCCCCTCTCATCTTATTCATTGAGAATCGAACGCTTTTCAAGTTTATAGTCTTTGAACATCCACACATGATCATCTCTATTAGCACAAGTAGTAATGCATTTTCCATGGAGAACTTCCATTTGAACCATTGGGGGCCTGTCAAGTGTAAAGTTTGAATATCTAACTTCATTAAAGTTCCTCCATACCTCATCGATCTAAAGTTCCTCCATACCTCATCGATCGGCTCTGGACATCAGTATTCAAGTAAGAACGAGAAAAGCAGGACACTTCGACATTGCGCAAGCTTGTATAGTACAGTTGCCAACAATGCCGAGTACAAGAGAGTTGTGGAAAATTACGAAAACCGTTCTACATTGCATCCTTCCAATTTTATGATCCATCTCCAGAAAAGTGTTGCAATTTTTCTCTGCTCTATTACCATGTGAGGCAACGATGAGTAAAAAAGATCTAAAAACCACAGCCCTGAATGGAGATACAACATATGCCAAACAAAAACTAATAATTATTATAATGATAAGAACAGAAGTTGAGACTACAACACAGACCTAAGACAATACAGCAAACCTGAAAGATAAAGCCGCACAAGAAACTCAGCATGCAACTAGTATCAACGCATGCTGACCCCTCACGCAACACATCATCATCTTGTATATACGCTGGTCTGCCTTCTGCTGGATCTGCAAAAAGACAACACATTCATAAACCCCAATCAGCGAGTACATTGGCAATGGGATCGAGAAGGACATAAATTATCTGCAACTCCAAACCGTTAACTTTGATTAGAAAACAAAGAATGCATTTCGTCATTCAGAACTAAAATCTGTACATTGCATTCAGACATTATGTGAATCTGATTATATAAGTATTAAAAAGAGGGGGCGAGCTGGTGGCACGTCAAAGCTTGCATTTTCTAATGCCTTGTCTCATTTTTGGCAAGTAAGGAAATGAACTCTTGAATGTCATTAACGGGCAAGTTTTGATTAGTGTGAACTTAATCAATTCCAAACTAAAGAGGTTCTGTTGGAAGAATTATCACCTTCTTGGCTAAAACAAAGACAGCATCAACTGTGCCCCTCGGCGTATATTGATCTACCGCAACATTGTGTTGAAACTCGAAAGAGGACTCTGTAAAGAGGAGATGAAATATTTTGTAAGGCTCATTTCTAGAAAATCATATGAAATAAGAAGGTGGAGATATTAAAAATAAAACATAATTACGTTTCATCGGGCGATGACAGATGATACAAATGGAAAGCATGACCAGACAAATACTCTTCTGGAACTCCCACCATCATCCATTTGTTGTTCAGGATCACGGATCATCTGGATCTGATGGTATTCCAAGCAAAAGCACAGATAAGTGTGAATATTTTTTTAATTGTAGAAACATTAGTAATAATCTTAATAATAGAACCAGCAATTACAAGATTATTGTCAGGGTTTATCGACTCTGTGCCATTCACTTCATGCATAATTTTGTAAAATTCAAGATGTGAGTATAAAACGAAGGTTTTCCCACATAGGCAAGAAGGCCAATGGTATAAGAATTGAACACAGAGACCTCTTAGCTCTTGAGGAAAGTACAAAAAAACAAAGCTTCATCAAGATTAGGGGCAAACTAAAACAAAATCATGTGTTTGGCCAAGAACTAATCTACAGCCTTACTCATAATTCAATCCATATCAACAAAGATAAATGATATGGACTCGCATCAAATATGTATATGTTCCTTAAGTGCCTTTTAAAGGATAAATAAAAGAAGAATTAACAAGAATTTCCCAATAAATTGAGTCAAAGTCACAAACATAAAACCACAAACCAACCTGATCCATGTCAAAAGATGCTCCCAACTTCTTGAAGCAAGAAATTACTGCCTTAGCTGTTCCAGATGTGTCCAATTTGCTCGATTGATGGGACTCCATCACCTATACTTTAAACAAATTCATCAGTGCCTCCATCAGCACATCCAAATGTGAACTGAAAACAGTAATAACTTACTCTACTATGTCTACAATACAAGTTCAGCATCATTAGGTCAAGGGTAAATCAGTAGAGTGTTGCAATATCAGGAATTAACCCCAAATTCATTGCAATAGAGTAAATGTTAATCAATTAATGCAAATACTGAACCAAACCAACACTCCAATTCTCATTTATTTCAAGCACTTAAGAAAGTAGCATAACATCAGGCGTTCCGCTACAACTCAGTACACCAGAATAGACATCATCGATGCACCAATTCAAACGGGCAAAGACAAAGTGAGGTGAAGTAGGCAGGATGAAACCACACTATGGCATCTTAAGGATGGGAGACGGCCCATAGGGACTTGAATTGCCGCAGGTTCCAACTCTCGTGCTTCCTGAGATATGGAAATAAAAAGCCATTCCTCACCGGGTAAAATATCCTTTTTTCCCTCGTATTTGTTGCATTAGCGTTTGATTTGAATGTTAGCAAATTCATTCTTTAGGAAGAGAGTCCGCATTTAATCACTTTTCGAAGCGGTCAATATTGTAGTCAGATTTTTTTTGGATTTTTTTTCCTTGCTAGAATAGAGGATAGAACCTCGGTATATATATTGCAAAGTTACCCTGGAAAAATGTGTAGCTACGCAACATAAGTTTGGTGGTTTTCGAGGTTGCATAAGACACTGAAAATGCCGGCGAATCGCTCAAAATCCAGAATAAGATAGTTGGAAGCATGAAGGAGAAAAACATACCGTTTTCAAAAAAAGGATTTTTCAAGAAAGACCATGGAAACTAAAAGAAGAAGTAACTAGGATGTGGAGCGAGATGTCTAAATCATACAGAGAGTGGCAAGAGGGGTGTTAGGTGAAAGTAATGGCACGGACATCAAACAAAGGACACTTGGTGGTGGAATTAAGAGGTGCAAGAGGCAATTAAGCAGGAGGAGTATTTAGATATCTGCATAAATGTCCTAATGAAGAGAATTTGCAAAACTTTAAATTGGTGCAAAAAAATGCACAAAAAAGCTGTGAGAGAGGCTAGAGGCAAGGCCTTTCTCTTATATGTACAAAAAACTTGGAGCAAAGAAGGAGAAAAAGATATCTATAGGCTTCTCCTTACCCAAAAAAAAAAAGATATCTATAGGCTTCTAAAGATAAGGGACAAGAAAAGTAAAGACTTGACCCAGATTAAATGTATCAATGATGAAAATCAAAAACTGTTAGTAAGAGATGAAGAAGCGAAGGAAGGTGGATGAGCTATTTTAACAAGCTTTATAATGGGAAGAGTGATAGAAGTGATGTGGATTTGATGATGCTTATGATGAGTTAAACAGAAGGTTTGTACGTAGAATTAGAGCACAAGAAGTTAATGATACTTTAAAGAAGATGAAGACTAGTAAAGCCTTGGCCCAGATGGTGTCCCTATTGAAGTATGGCGATGCTAGGAAATGTGGCAATAAGTTGGTTGACTAAACTATTTAACAAGATTCTCCAAGCTAATAAGATGCTTGATGAATGGAGGAAGAGTATGATTGTGCCTATCTACAAGAATAAAGGAATATTTAGAACTGTTGCAACTATAAAAACATTAAAGCTTATAAGCCATACAATGAAATTGTGGGAAAGAATTATTGAACCTCGTTTAAGATAGAAACCAAGGTCTCTGTAAATCAACTTAGATTTATGCCAGGAAGATCTACCATGGAGGCTATCTTCTTAAACGACAGTTGATGGAAGATATCAAGAAAAAGAAGAAGGACCTAACATATGATGTTATTGACCTCGAAAGGCATATAATAGAGTTCCCAGAAAAATTTTGTAGTGGATTCTTGAGAAGAAAAAAATACCCTAAAGTATGTAGAGGCAATCAATATTGTATGATGGTGTTACTACATATGTGAAGGCCTGTAATGGCACATTAGTTATTTCCATCACAGTCGTTTTACATCAATGTTCGACTTTGAGTTCTTATCTTTTTGCACTAATTATGGATAAGTTTAACAAAAGAATCTAAGATGAGGTGTCGGATGTATGCTGTTCACAGATGATATTGCTTATTAATGAGACCAGGGCTGGGGTCACTGCTAAATTAGAATTATGGAGAAACACGTCAGAGTCCAAAGAATTTACGTTAAGTCGGAGTAAGACGGAATACATGAAGTGTGAGTTCGCCACGATAAGAGGAGTGATCAAGAGTCCGTGGATGTGCTTGGACAGAAAATACCTAAGAAAGATGCTTTCAAATATTTGGGATCAATTTTGCAAAAGAGAAGAGAGATTAATGAGGAGTTAGTCGTAGAATCAAAAAAATAAATGAAATGGCGCAATACAACAGGAGTTTTGTGTGATCGCAAATCCCTCTTAGGTTAAGAGAAAATTTATAGAACCAATAAGACCTGTAATGCTATACGAAGCTGAATGTTAGCCAGTACAAAAGCAACATGAGCATAAAATTGGGGTAGCCAAAATGAGGATATTAAGGTAAATGTGTGGTCATACAAGGATGGATAAGATAAGAAATGACAATATTCGACGAAAAGTTGAAATAACACCGATGGCAGAGAAGATGAGGGAACATAGATTGAGATAGTTTTGGACATATTCTCCGTAAACTCCTAGGTGCTCCGATAAAAACAGAAGTGTGTTACCAAGAACACGATATGAAGAAAAGACGAGGTCGGCCGAAATTTACTTGGAGGAAGGTAGTAAAACAAGATTTAATGGAGTGGGAAATAAATTAGCATACGGTCTGTCTTAGAACGGAGTGGAGGAGAGCTATTCACATTGTAGAGGAGGGAATTTCCTATGTTCCAGAGTGTCCTGTTTAATCCTTTATATTTATTTATATTTATTTATTTATGTATTTATTTATTTATTTTATTTTTGGGGTACCCATGTTTTTGCTTTTATTTTAGTATATTTTTAAGCTTTTCGCTTCGGTTCATCGACCACCGACCCCAACTGGTTTGGAATAAAGGTGATGTTGATGTTGATATTGATTTGTTCTCTGAAACTTCAATGAAGATATTGGTTCAGTGTATGAGCATCCGAACTCCAATCTCATTCCCCATTCTGGTTAATGGGCCGCTTCACAACAACTGGCAGAGTACTCAAACATCATTCAACTTGATAACCAAGCAAATGAAATGTGACGAGTTAAATGATAATGGGTAAAATACAACTAATCTAACTGAGGATAGGAGCTAAATAAAGATAAGCTTACAAGATAGAATCAGACCTATATCAGTAAGATTAACAGTACCTAATCTGCCTTGAGTCCAACATCAGCTTAGCACAACATAAATGAGTCAGCTATAACCTCACTTGGCCACCATCTTCTTTCTGCTTTGTGATCTACGTTTTGTGTTGTTTGTATCATTGTGTCTATATTCTATCTTTGTATAATGCAGAAAACAAAGAGATCAACAGTACCTAACTGACATATTATAGGACAAACTCACAGAACTTCCTTTCTTACATCCTTCTTTATCTTTTTTCATGGACAGTTGATCTTACAACCAATAGCTCTCTCAAAAGTGTGCAATCAAACATTGGTGAGGACTTCTAATTTTAACATCAGCTACGTGTGCACTTAAACATCCATAAAATCATTAAACAAGACCCAGTCAAAGGGATGAACTATAGAAGACAAAGAGCACAGTGAGGAAGAGAATGGGAGAAAGCAGATGCAGAAGAGTAAGGACTGAACACCTTTAGAGAATACCCAGAGAAGGCTCCTGGAAATTGCTCTGCCATAATTTCCATCGCTGCAAGAAATGCCACAACCTACCAAAAACTAGAGAATGATTAGGACAAAATATGAGAGTACAGAGATGGCTAAAACTGAAAAAGGATCCTGGGTTCTGTCACCTGTTTACCCATTTGTGGGGAAATTAGTGCATATACATTTGAATCTTTGACTGTTTTGTAAAGCCGGTCCCTGTCCCCTCCAGTAGTTCCAATGACAAATGGAACTCCAACATTACAATACAGCTCGGCATTACCTTCATAATAGAAAGATATGTTCAGCAACAAGAATTTAATTGAACTTATCGAGCAAACAGTGACATATTGGCTCGTGCAGTATCCTGTTTTTTTGTTTGCAGATTTCACAAAATTACCGGAGTTCCAACTAATCAGACAACCCTTCCCCCTCATCTTAACTGGAATATGAAAAAATCAGACCTCTCTTTTGGCAAATGAATTTCTATCAATAGCATATCTTAAGACATGTCACTTACTGTTCACTGCATCAGGCACAGTGTAGTCCACCACGATCATATTTGGGTGTTCACGAAAGACCGAGGCCAGAACACTTTCTCTATCTGAAGGTCCGTGCACCTTTATCTCTTTTCCACACACCTCTACGGTTTTTCCAGCCTCTTCGGCACGGCCAAATGACATGGGGATAAGATCAAGTCCTGCAGATTCCGCTGCTTTTATAACAGCCTTCCCCATTTTGCCCAAACAACTGTTCACCTGCAGCAACAGCAAACATGAAATGCATCCATCGACAAAGGGATAAAAATGGTCGGCAAAAGATTGAAAATTGTACTGAGAAGTTTCAGTAACTCAAGAGGAAAGCACCCCCAAAACCCACAAATATTTCCATGCTGAATGTAAGCAATTGCAACTTCTCGATGTCCAAATGTAGTATCCACCAAGCAGAATTAGGCAAAAGAAAGCACTTTGCCAATTTCAAACAAGACAACTCCATCACATTTGTCTCACACCACCACTGACGAAAAAAGGAAAGCCATTTCATCAAACACTATGCGAGCGAAGTGTGGTTACCATGATGGGTATGTCTAGTTTCTTAGAAGATTGGACTTGAAGGTGGGTCTGAGGGATGGGCGACGCCGACATGGTCACTGTGGCAGATCGATTGCGAAGAAGACGACGACAACTGCGTCTTGAATGTTCTCTTGGCAAGAGAGAAGCAAGCGGAGTCGATTCTGTTCCACACAAACTGTTCCTGGTTGGGAACGCGACTCGCGTGGACGCCATCAGAGGGCGCCAAAAGATGGAAGAAATGGAGAGCAACTGCGAACTTCGAATCCTCTACCTGGGAGGAGAGGAGACGGTAAAGAAGGAGACGCGACTTTGCGCTTGAGGTGAGGCTCAGGGTTTGATAATTTGTAGTTTTGTGCATACTTTCTCAGTTAACCTCTACCCATTTGCGATTTAAAAAATATTTTCAAAATAATCATTTGTACCGCCTACAAAAATAACTGAACAAGAAATATTTACACATAAATTGTTATTCTTTATTCTTTATTCATTAATTATTTTAAACGATGCAATCGATCATTTTTATTAAAAAAAAAATTAAATCATTCACTTTTTGCGAGAAAATGGAGTCCTAAAAGAATGTTTAAAGATTCAAAATAGTTTAGAAAATAAGTTTAAAAGTTATTGCGCCAAGAGATTGAAAATCGAATTTGGAATACGAGAAATATGTAAGATTAGTTGGCAAATAAATTGATCATCTAAACGAATAAATTTTTCTGTAATGTGTTGTCATATTTTATATCTTATTCAAAGATATGGCTTCTCATGGTAATTTCGGGTGCAATTGAATTTTCTTATTGAGTAGAGATTATTATCGTTAAAGGAAATTACACAAAAATCCTTCTGGATCAAAATTCTTACAATTTAGCACTATACTCCCCCTTATCAATTCATAAATTGGTAACATGGAGTTTATTAGTGACTTCTAATAAACTTAGGTCTAAACCCAAGTAGACGAAAAATTCAAAATGTTGACCAAAGGAAATTACCTCAAACTCAATATTATAGTCATAGTACATAAAAATAAGGGAAATTTTCAAAAAATGGCTCTAAACCTTTCAAATTCTCAAATAAGAGCTTAAAGTAAACTTTGTTTCAAATAAGAGCTTGAGGTGCCCTTATTTTCTCAAACAAGGGTCCGACATGAATATTATTTCAAATAAGGGCCTAAAATAGCTATAAAAATAATGGAATGAGTTGGAGAAATTCTTCACTACAAAAGGAAAAATTGAATATGGTGAAGCTTAATTCGTTGTGGATCATGAGTGCTGAAATCAGACATAAATTACCATCAACAATGAAAACATTTTTTATTAACTAATCAATTCAAGCGATCCAAGTGATTATTTTTGAAAATTTACTATTCAAAATCAATTATTTTTTTGTGAAATAAAAAGAACCTAAAACTTTTGCACTTAGGAGAAAAGTACAGTTATCCTTTAATTCAACATTTGCACTACTTGATAGATTGACCGTTGAAAGCGGTTGACACGCCATTTGACCGGTTGAATTGCCACCCTGACCCCTGACTGGTTCTCTGTTCATTGATTGTATGGCCTTGGGTCGTAAGAAAGAGCTCCCTCTCCTTGCAGAAGTTTTGGGGCAATAAAGATCACTCAGGCTCCTCTAGTCCTCTACAGTGCATTTAATGTACCTTACGATCTTACGAAATCCTGTCTTGTTGTAAAGTATACTAGAATCCTACTCACAGCAAGCGGGTGTACCCAAAAACTTTCAAGATCACTCAACTCATTTAACGAGAAAATGATGACAGTCATGGCAATCTGTCCACAGACAAACAGCGCTGGAATTTTAGTCTAAACCAAACCAAAGGGTCAAATCCAAAAACACCAGAGCTGGAAAGAAATCAAAATGCAATCCCACAATGGCAAATGTGCGGAGAATGCCAAGAGGCCTAAGCCTTTATATAGTGAAATGAGCTCATTACTCGAACAATAGCACAAAGGCAGTTGAAGAGGCAAAAAAATGAGGATGAGAAAACAAAGACTGTGTGCTCTTAAAAGATCTGCATTTCTGGTCGGCATCGAGGTCGCAAGGGGTGATCTGAATACAAAGTTGGTAGTCAAAATCTGGAATGGACGTGAGTTCGACCTATGGGATACGTTTGGTCTTGATCAAAAGTGGGTCCTTGATGATTTGGTGGCGAGGACAGCAGAACAAGGATACAATTACTGCAATGCATCTAAAGGCGATGCTATGGCCATGCGGCGTGTAATGGAGGTCTCTCACATGCAGATTGCACTTTATGTCTGACCTCTGCCGCCCATAAAATAACCAACAAATACTAAGATGGGATTAGGGCGCAGTTCCAACTTCAAGATTGTAGAATAAGGTTTGAACAATAAAAATTCACTAAATATATAAGCTTGCCACCTTCGATATGTATCGTAGTACCCACAATGTGAGCGCTTGCTTGAGCAGAAATTGTCGAATAAAACGAGCAATATAATCTGAGATTTGAATCAACTGAACTCAGGGGTATCATCAATATTCCATATTAATCATTCTCCATCTTCATCGTTCAAATTGTTCCACTAACCTGGTTAAGAAATTCATCACCCATATACAGACACAAATCTATCTCATCCACCAAAAGCTAAACCCGAAGGACAGCTCAATCTTTCATGAGTTGCAAACAAACCGAACTTCTTTTTTCCACTTAACCCCCGAGAAACATAATGTATGAGGCAATGCTCACCTC
>JAGVVM010012079.1:0-12886 GCA_019149425.1 Psidium friedrichsthalianum
CCGGCAACATGCTTTTACCTGGCTGTGAGAGGTACGCGTCTGTTGACATTTGCGAATAACGACATGTATGTGGGCCACTGTATTAGTTATTTTCCAAATAGGCCACCCGCTTATTCATGCACGGAGCCTCCAATCACCCGGTTTCGTTTGTATTACCGCACTTATAATATTTCCTTTTCTTTGCCTCTTCACTACGAAAGTGATGATTTTTTAGCAGAGAATTTCTTTCGTAGCCAGCTACACTGTATCTCGTGATGGAAATAACATTCCAACACGAAATTCTTTGGCTGGATCAAATAACATATGGCTCAGCTTAGTTCTTGTATCGACTTGCATCATATCATAGTCAATCTCTAATAGGGCGGTAGATGTACCAACGGCAAAATGGGATTACTACAATGGGTGTTGTAGTAAGCATCCATATCACCACTTTCGTCATTTTCTTCATCACTGTCGTCACTTCCTAACCATGAATCATCTTCTTCATCACTATCATCGTTATCATCGTACTGCATAGACTGATTATTCACATCAACATCATCTTCACTAATATTGGAGCCTTCCCCAATTGAATCATTTATTGGTTGGTGCTCATCTACAGTAGCGTAAAACTGTAAAAACCCCATATGACCGGACAAACGTGCAAATTGTTGGATTCTCTCAACTATGCCATCATTATGCACATCCACAATATTGTACATCAGATAACCGATTATTCCAACCGGTTGTTTATACATCAGACTGGGAATGAACTGATTTTCTGTTATATTCAACTCACGCTCAATCGTAGCACGTAACTCATGAAATGTGGATATGTTTCCAAACTCAAACATAGCATATTGTCCATCTTCATAATCATATCCAAATTGATTTTGTGCTATTCTATCTCCTCATTGTACAGTCGCAAAAGATGTAGACATTCTGTTAAACGAACAAATTATAAATTATTTTGTATGTGCAATTTTGTAATGTTTCCTATACACATTAATAAATGAACATTATCACTATCAATATAAAAAATGAAATAAATAGGGTCACAAAAATATTTACGAAATTATGTATTCTTTGAAAATATTTATAGATAAGTGATACAATTGTCATTTACAAATGAATGAAAGGCCAAAATAATCAACAATAATATCTAGTCAATTAATTGACGAAATTCTAATTTTTCAGATTTTCAAAATTTTCTTTGTGAAATGTTTCCTAATTTTTTAGAAAATATTATGATTTCGATCATAATTTTCAAATTTTTTTGTGATTTCCTATTTTTTATTTTTTTATTTTTTAATATTTTCTGGCTGGATCAACTAGATCAACCGGACACGAGCACCCAGGAGTTTGACCCAAATAACGACGTCGCTTCCATTTTTAATATTATCAATTATTATTATTTTTCTTTTACAATATAATTTTTCCTTTATTTTTTTTCTTTTTCCTATTAATTTTCCAGATCGGGGCGGTTCAACCCAACTCACAAACCCGAAGAGCCGGCCCAAACCCACTCAAGTTTGAACCGAAACTTTCACAATAGAGTTTTGTGCATTTTTTTTATTTAGGATTATTTTTATTTTCATTTTTTCATAATTTTTCTATTATCTGGAAACTTCTTATTATTACAAACAGATTGTATTAATACATGTATTCTAATAATCATATTTAATTAACCCTACAAAATTTTAAATATATGATGAAAATACCATTTAATACGCATAAACTTTTTCCTCAGACATATCTCGACATGCAAAATAAAGATATTTGTAGCGCTAAAAGAAGATATTTTAGGAATAAACCGAAAATTTTTTTGGAATGTTTTTATTTTTTTAATTATTTTTTCCCAATTTCTTTTTCAATTTTTCTATTCTTTGGGATAATTTTTATTATTATAAATAATTTATATGGTCAAGGTTTGTCCAAGCGGGTAGCCCACGTTCGTTACATTAGGCAACAAATTACAACAACTCATATTTAACCGAAAATCAAATCTACATTGTCCAATCTAATTACCAACTCCTGCGGTAATAACGTTTTCCCATAAATTTTTTCGTTAAACATGTACATTCAGTTATTATTTCAATATCTTGAAAATCATCTCCAATTAACCCTCCAAAATTTCAAAAATCATGATACAATATGGGCTTAATACGCACAAAATCTTTCGTGACACATATATCGACATGCAAAACAAAGATATGAGCAGCACAAAAATAAGATATTTTTTAGTGCAAAATAGACATATATGTAGAAAAAAATAAGATATTTTTCGAACTAAACAACATGTAAAACATCACAATATAACAGCGAAATAGTGTATGTACAGTACTAAAATATAACATGTTTTAACAAGAATATAAGCATTACCTTAATCTAAATATCGTGCGTGTATCGAGATGGAAGAAGTTGATACTTCCACTCTTCTATTTTCTCCGCCGTGTAAAAAAAATTAACATTACATGCAACAAAACAAAAAATGCAAATGCCAAAAGAAAACATATCATAAAGTTAAATCTTACCTGATTTGATTGCGAGAAAATTTTGAAGGAATAATTGATTGCAAATATGGAGACGCTCGAAATTGATGACTGATTTCCAAATCCTTTTTTTTTCTATCGATTTTCTCTCGGTTCTTTCTCAGCTTTCTCTCTATTTCCTTTCTGTTCTCTCTCTGTCTTCGTAAAATGGCCAAAGAGTTTATCTCCCTCTTCGTCTTTAATAGAACTGAAGGATTCAGAAATCTCATTTCCTTTTGAAACTTCACGTGAAGTTTCCGAATCTTTATTCTGAAACTTCACGTGAAGTTTCAAAAGCAAATTTCTGAAACTTCACGTGGCTTCTGAAACTTCACGTGAGGTTTCAGAAATTTGCTTCTGAAAAGAGGGGCTTCGCGTGAACTTTCAGAACAAGGCTTCTGAAATTCAGCAAAAAAGGAGGGGAAAAGGTCTATCAGGGAGAGTGGGCGAGAGGGGAAAGAGGGGCTTGCTGTTGGGTAGTGCAGATGAGACAGAAATAAATTATTAAAATTGATTTTTTTTTATTTCCATTTAAGAAGTTGTTCGGGGGTAGAGGTGCCGAACAAGGGTTTGTTCGGCAACTGATGGGCCGAACAAAGGCTTGTTCGACACCCCCACCCCCGACCAAGCCCCTTTTTAGTATTTTACCCACATGCAGACCCAAATCGGTAAAAACGTAAATTTTTTAACCTATTTTCGTAAAAAGCCCTGCAAATGAGCGGCTGGAATTGTTAGAGAGAGAGAGAGTCATGAGTCGCCGTGTTCTTCCTCTTCTTTTTTTTTTTTCGTTCTTGCAACAAATAAGAGGAAAATACTTATTTATATTTTGGCCCCCCTTTTTTATTTTAAAAACAACTGAAAATAATTTAAACTTAAACGAGACCGACAAAATTAGGTGTCAGCAACGCCCAAAATACAAAAGGATTTACCGTTATGTACACTTTACAAAAGAACTTATGGTTGGCATTGCAAATGACAGTGGGCGGTCAGCCTCGCAGGGTCCTAAAGAAAAAACCTTGAGTTCACGATATGTGATTACAAATCATGAGTATTATTCCATGACCTAAAATCAATCGGTTGCCCATTCTTTAAAATGGAGTTGCTACACACAAACCATCGTCATCATTTCGGATAATGTTGGCCGTTAGGCTAGGTCTCCTTGACTTTTTGCTAAGGGGTGCATAATAATACTTTTAAAGTAGAATTTCTGCTTTGTAAATGCTTCTGAAGTAGAAATCCGTTCGATAACGTAACTTCGAAGTAGAAATTTATGGTTGCACAACTTCATTTTTCTATTTCTTAAGCATTTTTTTGTTTCAAAAGTAATTTTGGACCACTTGAAAAAGTAAAAAAAAAATTGACTTCAAGAGCATAAGTGTTGAGAAGTTGGTAAGTCACCTTTGAAAAGTTGGTAAAATCAACTTCTTTGTGGGCCACCATGGATTAGGTGGCGTGTCCACGTCTGATTTATGCAGGGGCGTAAGCCTTGTAGCTGGTTTATATGTACACTCACCAAAGCGTCAGACTCTCCGTCCAAGAACTCCGTCCCATGGGGGTTCCTCCGAATGTTCATCGATTGTTTGCGATTAGCTTTTCGTTGGGGGCGGGAGAGGATTGGGATATGAATGGGAGGAATATCGATTGGACTATGAAGGGAGGAGGAATGTCTACGGGATATTCCGGAATCAATAAATTATCACAATCCTTTGGCTGCTGATAATTAACTTGGTCGCGTAGGAGACGACTGAGGCCGCCTGTGTCTACCGCCTGCAGCTTCCACAACTGACGAGAGACCAACTGGGGGTTGAGATCATTGATGGGAAGTCACTTTGTATCTCATGTGATAGGAGCGAAGTGGCAGACAAAAAGATCCGGATAGCCTTCCAAAGGATGCTCGTGCGAGCAAATCTGCCTCCGCTATGAGAGGAGATACCCTCACCGTCACAGTGCCTAAGAGAGGTGGTTTTGACTCCCGACCAGACACAATGTCCGTTCGATGTCGTGGAAGTTGTTTTTGCCCTGCTTAAGAGGACTCTTAGCTCGTCGTTTTATGTAGACAGCTCTGTTTCACTGAAATTTTTGTTCTTCTTTTGGCCATCAAGGCCTTTCAGAGTCTGTGGAGCCTCGTTTGTGTCAGATCTGGTTGCGTTCTGTTTGATGGGAAGATATCAATAAGTTCCATCTGCACTGGCGGTAACAAGAATGAGGGGCTGCGCTCATGAATCTTTAGTTTGCAGAAGTAAAATATAATCTCATATTTAGTTGGGTATCTACTCGATCATGACCGATTTGTGATGGTAGGATTTAAGGGAGCCCGTACTAAGCATCACGCTTAGTAATTCATTATCTTTTTCTGATGGTTCACCGCTAGAAGGTTGAGTCGTGTCCTTTCTTAATCATAGTACCTACAGAACAATACTTACTAACAGGCCCAGTATGAGCATTTTATGAAGGCAAAGGAGAATTCTTGTGCTTTTTGGAAAGTGAATTCTCCCCAACAACAAAAGTTCTTGCTTATTTGAACCAAAAAATTTGTCCCTGGTAGAGAAGATTGACTATAATCACCAACAAAGTTTGCCGTGTTTGTCATATTTTTCCTGTGGGCTCCTGGGGGTGTCTTTGTTAGCAGCATAATTCCCAGATTTCAACTTCATCAGAAACAAAAACCTGAGACTAACAAGCTCAATAGTCTTAAAGACTTTTTAGGTGTTGTTCTGTGCTGAATCAACATTGACAATTACCAAGAGATTAAAATCTCAAGTTAGGAAGGGCACATCTAAGATTTGTTGTTGTACATGAGTTCTCCGACAAGTAAGAAAGGAAGAGACTAACCAAAGTGTTCTTCTCACTGGTTCGAAAGTGAAATGCTAGTCTACTACATCTTATAAAACCATGAAAACAGAATGTTTCAGTAGGAGAGTGAAACAAGGACGCAAAGTGCGCCTGCTCAGGGTCGAAGCGCGCGGGGAAGTAAAAGTTTCTACAGAACAAAAAACTGCGTCTTTATCGATGGAGGAGGCTGTAAGTCACTTATTTATCCAGTTCGTAGGGAATGTGAGAACAATGTCATTCATTCAACCCTCCTCGGCTCACTCCCCACTGCAAGCGCATTTACACCTCTCATACTAGAAAGGATGCCATGTCAGGCAGCTCGCAAACCCGCGACATAAGATCATTTATATTCATTTCTCTCCCACATTCGGATTTCCAAGCGCTAGTGATTCGAAAAAAACAAGAAGAAGAGCTAGAAATTCTAAACAAGAAGAGAGCCCCTCACACAGTTACAGCTTTCCCGCGCAAATCACTCTCTGGTTCTGCTCATCCAAGTGCACCTTCACTACTCCACCTCTTGGTGATGCCTGCAAGACATGAAAATGACTAGGCCATCGAAAATCATTCATTCACATACCATTTCAGAGATGAGAGAAGCAAAACATGTGCGCATACCCAAGCGCACATACATGGGCATGAACATGTGCGAATGAACAGAGAAGAGAGAGAGAGAGAGAGAGATTACAGCATACGCAACAAAATCATTTTTCCCCAGCTTTTCACTCCAATAAGTTGCCAAAGCACAATGTCCACCGCCATATACAGGATCCTGGAAAACGGATCATTCATTCAGGGGTTTGTGGTCAGACCATAAAATTGGTTGATAGTACAGTTTTCAACATATAACCAACTAAACGGACAATCGATGAACTACTTATGATTGATAATTCAAGGAAATTTCCAATGTTATGAACTCAATACCTCATTCAACCCAAGTTTGGGCAAAAAGTATCGACTGACACAATCGAATCCCGAGTCTGGGTGAGCTGATCCTGTGATGATAATACCCCCCAAGGACATCTTTGTATCTCATCAAACTGAGGCTGAAATTCTTCAACTGCTTTCCCTGATGGGAGAACAATCTGCAAAATAAGCATAAGAAAGTAGGGATGAACATTAGCTCAATGCCAGCTGCTGCTGTATAAATGCTGGAATCAATAGAAAATAGTGTTTATGGGGAAAGGAAAATGATCAGGTCAAAGTTGAGTAATTACGAAAAGGTCGTCCATTGCCGTTTTCTTGATTTCAACTATGGATGTGCCGTTGAGAACTTTGGAAACAGATGAAATTGGCTCAGCATCCTCCTGAGTGATTGGGACTACAGGAAAATCCAATTCGATCCATATTCTGGGTAAACCATCGTCTTGAACCTTCGACATGTCGGATGACTTCGTTTCTAGAACCCTTTTAGCAGTTAGAATCCCGGATAATGTCATAAACTCGATGGTGTCAGAATCTACCATCCCAGATGTGAAAAGAACGTGCGCAGCAGCTAGCGTCGCATGACCGCAGAGTTCAACCTGAAAGGTGAAGTCTGTGATCAGATAATATGATCACCAGTTTCCACTTTCCAGTAGCATTTCTTCCATACTGAAATGGGACATACTTATATCGATCTGATTCATTATCTAAACTGATGTTTAGTGCCAGTATCTAACACCAGGCATCAGAGCAAAAACCAGATAGATTAGTCCAGCGAAAATGGGTTATCTTGATGACAAATCAAGCATTTCTCAAGTACATCAGACACTCGGAATCGGACTGCATCAACATAATTTATAGTCCCGCGCAGATTATCCATTTAATTTCATCCGATACTGGGACAGTTGGTGGATTAATTAGTTATACAAAGTAATTAGAAGAAAACAGACAGTGAAGGAGGGAAAGAAATCAAGTTATCAACAAAATTCTTCATCGAGCCGTCCATGGTTGATTGTCTGCGGCGGAACTCACAAGCCACGAATTATCACAAACTAAAAGAATCCTAACAAAACCAGGATGTTAACCACGAGAATAACAGAAAATTCCCATTTTTGTTGGCTATGATGAAGATAGAAAGTTACCAAAAGTACTCAAGTAAAGTTAGCAATGCACAAAATCGAATATGGTCATGCACTGCGAAGCAGACAAAAGAGCTTTCAGTCATTTCTTGGCCACATACTTTCTATATCCTGCACTCGCCGGATTAAAGCACGCAACCATGGGGAACATGGAATCCGAAACTCCCTCACCTCCTCAACTGGAGTGAACCACCTGAGCCGAAACCTCGGGCTCGATCTCCCGTCGGCCAAGCCAACAAGCTCCAAGCCCGATTCCCGGGTCAGGAAACAGGTCTCCGAGAAGTTGAACTCCCTGGCGACAGCCTGCAGCCACTCTTCCTCTCTCTCTTCTTCCAAGATACACACCGCCGCCGGGTTCCCCTTGAAGGCCGTGTCGGTGAACGCGTCCACCTGCACAAAAACAACCCCACACGCGAGCCTGTATCACAGTCGATGCATAAAAGTTCAAGGAAGGTTCGCAAGAGATGTCCAGCTCCGGCGGGCTTCTAAGTATGAGCAAACGGACTGGCAGGGGAATGAAACAGAGGAGAGGTTATTGCTACCACTGAGTACTGCACGAGCTTCTTGTCCATTGAGAGAGGAGAGGGGGGAAGGGATGGCCAATTGAGATGAAGCAACGAAATCTGGCGATGTATTGGAGAAGAGCCCGATAGTCCAGTTACTTATAGATCGTCCGGGGCATGTTTGCCCGTGATGTCACATCGGTCGTGGGAAATGTGTTCAGAGAATACGAACCAAGGAGCGACCTACACAACTGGTTGGCAATAACATAATGATATCACATCGCTTACCAAATGTTCGGTTTAAATCATTGACTATTCAACTTACTCATAATTATTTTAGCTAATTACTAAAGCCTGCCAGAAATAAGGAAATCTCTGTATGAGATAACAAATGCCCAAATATGCAAACGGATCAGAAATTTGCTCGCGACATTGCTCGGACTTTGCGAACTTATTAGAGGCTAGCCATTTCGGTGGTTCCTGCAGCCGTATTTGCCCCTAAGATAAACAGGAGGCAACCTTTTCAGTGATGGTGTTACTGATACTTGTGTTTTCGCACTTCTACATATTTACTGAAGTTATCACAGAACATTTGTTCTCTTTCAGGAGGACTAATCATTCACATATGAAAATCTCATTTTACGTATACCGTTCACTCAAATAGACCATCTGTTTGTGTTTATCTATACCCAAAAGGCTATGGCTTCTGGTCTTTTGGAATCCCTGTCGATTCGTATTTTAATTAGCAGAATTTGTACATCGCTTTACTTTCAAGGAAATTACTCCTGTAGGCTTGGACCAGCTATAGTTTAGCCATCTAGTGTAATATGTGCTTTTAATAGGTCAAAAATTTGACCAAGTCAATGGTGGTGGAAAAAAAAAATAAGATAAAATAAAGAGTTGAAAAGTCAATAAAAGAAAGAGAAATAAAAAAAGAAAGAAAAAGGGATAGTAACTTCCTCTTCTTCTGCATCAAGACATACGTAAAGAAGAAAGAAAGAAAGGAGAAGAGGAAGAGAGAAAAGGGAGGAAAGAGAAAGAGGGATTCAAGTCACGTATTTCGCCAAATGATTTTGATGTCGTTTAACAACGTTCAGTAAGTACTTGCACCCTTCGTTCCTCCTATTGAAATAATTTTTAGAGTTAGAGCTTAGTTTTGGACTTAGGTCGAGTTTAAGTTGCTAGGTTCAATTGAGAAGTTTTTATGCTGCGTTTTTACATGAAAATGAAAATTTAAGACGTTATGAAGCCGTGGGATTTGACAGATCTTAATTTGACACTCTGATTTGCCCGAAACAAAATTTTCAATTCTGGTTGCTACAGTACGCGAGCGAACAGCATGCTTCAAGAGCCGATATCTTCATTTTTTGTTCGTTGTTGGAGGTCGATCATGTTAGGACTTTTGTAGTACGTCGAATAAGCTTCGTTAGGACTATAAGACGGCTTAAAACGGAGCTCGATGGAGTGAGTTATGATCTTTTTAGTTCTGAAGCGCAAGCTATTCTGGTTGCTATAGTACGCGCGCAAACAGCATGCTTCAAGAGCCGATATCTTCATTTTTCGTTTGTTGTTTGAGGTCGACTATGTTAAGAATTTTGTAGTACATCGAATAAGCTTCATTTGAACTATAAGACGGCTTGAAACGGAGCTCAGTGGAGTGAATTATATAGCCTTTTTAGTTCTGAAGCACGAGCTGCCCTTTAAGGACAGCAAAGGAAATCTGCTATTGGGCGAGCTTCCATTGACGTGCAATCGTTGTTATATCGTTAAATAGGTGTAAATTAGTTAAGCCGTCCATTAGAGTGTCATATTACTCGTTTTTTATCCATTTTTTTTTGTACTTTTGAATAGGAATTCGGATACGTCGGCTCAAGTAACTGTCGCATTTTAATTTTTGCCTTCATTTGGTGAGTGATACTATTTCTTCTTTGACTTGTGTAAACTCATGTTTTTTCTGAGAAATTGTAACATGAGTTTCTAATATGAATTGTTTTTTTGAAAGGAAAGTAAAAGCGATGTTTAAAGCATTTTTGTTGTATAAAATAGGATCGAACATTTACTGTTGTTTGTCTATTCAAGTTGGTTTGTGATTACTTCGTGCTCCTGATTTTGAGTTGATGGTAATGTTCATTCTGGTTGAGAAAATTTGTGACAGATTTCTGCTATTGATTTTGAGTTTTTGTGATTTTGTGCTGTTCAAGATAATTGTGAACCCAACTGATGGGTTTGTGGGTATGTGCATATTATTTAGGATATTCTTGTGGGCCGAGCCACCGACATTATAGGTGGAGACCTTGCCAAGAGGGGAATCTTGGTTGTCTTTTGTCACGAGCATTATACGTGACTACGATTAGAGCCTTAAGCACGTGATTAATCAATAGATAGACCATTGACATGTGTTTTCTGAGATTAACCAATGGATTAAACCATTGGTATTTATTTTGTGTATCAAATGTGCATAGTGATTGTTCGATCCGTTTAGAAGAATTGTATTACTCACTAAGTCGTGTTAGCTCATTCCTTTCGTCCTTTTATTTTTTAGATCCAGCGAGTCGCCCGTAGAACGTGAACGATCATTAGTGGAGGACATTTTGTGGGGGGCTTTTGTTATAAGTTGTGAGTTGTTTCTTTTGTATTTGGTGAGCCCTTTTAAATTGATATTAGACGTGTCTATTATTTGGAAGGATATGTGTGTATATCTGTTTGTGGTTTAGTAGCAAGCTCTAATATTTGTAACTAAGGAACTTTTTAAGCTTGTATATATGGATATACATATCTGTTATCAGGTTGAATTCTGGTTAAGTTGTAGTTGCATCCTTTTGAAAAAGGAATGGCCATGTCACAACTCTCATTATTGTGGTTTTAGGGTGTGACATCTAGCGAGCCTGTAACCCATGTTCTTTTTCCTTTCTCGGCGGTGGAATAACGGTGTTGTTTCGAAGCTGTTGACTATGGTTCGCTAGTTATCGCTGTCCTACCCGTGATTGTAGTTGATGATCTTTTAGCCATTAAAAGCATGGTGATGGATCAGGAACTTTCTTAGATGACTCTCAAGTAATTCGAGCAACCTAATGCAAGGTCAACGGGAAACCCATATAAGGAAATGGTTCTTCATATCAAATGAATGGTGTCTCGGAGGGATCACGTGATCATCATCTCTTCTGTGGATGAGAGTTGGTATAAAGCTTACAAAAGCCAACATCCTAAATGGAAATAAGATCCAACCCCTTTAGATAGTGAATAGGGTCATAAGTAACTCAATCATCTTGTTATAATATGTCTCGAGTTTAAATCTATGACGAAATCCATTGCAAAATAGAAATATATGAATTGTGGATTATATTGTTTTCGGATAACCAAACATGCATCAATTTGGAAAGTGATGACCATTGACAGATTTGAAATCTTGAATGGAAGTTGTGTTTCCATGTTGAAGTCCTCGTCTGCAGGTTTTACAGGGCGGCCAAGATAAGAAGAAAATATAAAAGGCAAAGTGAAAAGAAGAAAGTCCAATCTTGGACTTGTTGACCGAATAACATGATTTCCTAAAGCATGTTGGAGTCGGTTAGCGCAGCTTTATCTTGGCACTGTATATAATCTGATGGACGGATTTTTGAAGATTGGTTGTTGACGTAAGGTTTTCTTGAAGCACGATTTGTAAGAATGCTTGCTCGTGGCATTTATCTCACGAAATTACTTCAAGAAGAATCAGTGCTCGAGCCGAATAAATTTTATCATTAAATTTATGTATAATTCCTTAGTGAGATTGGGAGGTTATTTCATTAGAAATTGTGGAACTAAATGCTGTGTGCGTTCTTGAATGTAATTAGGACTGAGAAGCACTAAGAGTGTTTGAGCGATTCGAATGTCGTTTGTAACCTTCATGTATCGCTTGATCTATAGTGAAATTCGTTGATGCTCTTCCCGTGAATAGAGGTATCTATGACCGGACCGAACCACGTATATTAATGTCCGATTTATTTTCTTGTTCTGTCTATTTATTGTTCGATCGCTTGATCCGCGCAACACATCTCATCATTCGTCGAAGTGGGACTCCTCAACTCGAGCCTCCCCTTGTGCGCACACTTAGAGTAACTCAACCACCAATAAGGGAAGGCCGAATAGATCAGAAGTAGCTTCCCGGCATCTGTATGAGCAGCGATACAGAGACAACACATAAACGAGGCAAACTGGTTGATACGTCGTCCCTCAATTACAGACCGCGATAAACGGTTGTTGGAAATGTCATTTCTTTGATGCTTATGCTGTATAGGTTGCCCCCACAAACAAACTGAGAACCTATGCTATATTCTGCAGCATCAGACAACTGACAACCTTAATTCCATACATCTAGAGTGCTTATTCCGTCTCGCCCCGTACCACAATCATGAAAACAAATCTTGCTTGCTTGAAGTAATTTTTTAAACAAGAATAGAACCTGTCATTACAATCACAGCTTTCCCACGCAGCGAGACTCTCTGGTTTTGCTCGTCCAGGCGCACGTTCACGACTCCTCCTCTAGGCGATGCCTACTCAACACAATGGACAAAACTGATTAGGGAAACACTTCAAATTCTATTTGAAAAAAGACTAACAAGAAGTTGAGCAACGACAGGGAGGGTGGGAGGGAGGGAGGGAGAGAGAGAGAGTACAGCATGAACAACGAAATCATTTTTCCTCAGCTTTTTGCTCCAATAAGGCGCCAGAAAACAGTTTGCGCTCCCGCATACTTGATCCTGGAAAATTCGTCTTTCGGTTAGCATTTTGCATCACGGACCAATGTATCAACAAAGAGATAGCCTTTGCACTTTGATCTGGATAGTTAGCCTAGTCTTGTCTATACATGAACGAATCATGGGCAGAACAATAAGTGAACAAGAATAGGAAGCTGGTATACCTTCTAGCACGTTAGTTGACAGCTGATTAATTAGACAAATGTATGACCATATGTGAATCTGCTTGCTACTGAACATTAATACCC
>JAGVVM010012082.1:0-29059 GCA_019149425.1 Psidium friedrichsthalianum
CTGAAATGTAACTTTTTAACTTCTTTCTTCTGGATTACGTTACTTTAGGAGGCATTTTAACGGAGGCCCCTCGTAAAAATTACAAGCAAACCAGAGTCGGGATACTAAAGTGGTGCTCGGTATTACTTTTACTGTTTAACTTCACTTTTAATTAATAGAAGTATGATTTTATTTAACTTTGAGCATCTCGAGATAACTTATTAACAAGCGCTAATAAGTAATCCACGGTTGACTTGACACATGCCATAGCTCAAAGGAATCCAAGTTACATCTCAATAGAATTGGCCATATAACAAGCGTAGTTAACAACACCTAACAAGTGTTCTAAGGTCATTCCCGGTTGACTTAAAATGCCACATCACACAAGATTTACGTAAGAATTTGAACATTGCCTTGACATGTGTGGGAAACAACACCTAACAACCGCTTTTTAAGTCATTCACGGCTTTCAAATTCTACAGCTTCCCTAGCAAAGTCATGGTCGTAAACATTTTTAAATTAAAACCTCACCTAACTCATATTATACTCTACATGGACACCAAAATCAAGAGAGCAAGTCAGTTCCCTGATTTTCGACGGGCACGTTGTGCTCACCTGAAGACATTGGTTGGAGGAAGATTTGAAGCAGCAATCTTTCACCTGCATACTCGCAGTTTCCACCTAATGCACATCACAAAGCACTTCAAGCCACAATGTTGATCCGAAATCTTTCAACCACATGAGAACTAACAATACCGCATAAGCATATGCAGAAAACATGACATCCGAAAAGCAACATACAAGCTCAACAGCAGAAGTTTGCAAAGAGATTGACAGCTTAACTCCACCTTCTTCCTGTTAATTATCATCACTGTCATCATCCTTCATGTACTTCTCCTGCACTGCTGCAACTGTAAGACTGGTTTGTCAAGGAAATCTCACTATATTTATGACATCACCAAAGGATAATAATGTGATCATAAGACTGGTTCATCATGACAGTCACACACCATACAAGGTGAGTAAAACAATGGATGAAAACTAACATCTGAACTCGGATGCTCCTGAAGCAGCACATAAAATTGACGCCCACCAATATTTCTTACATGGTGACATAAGAACTGCAATAGCAAGACTCCGTGCGAAGTGGAAGTTGCGTGCCACTCTCCATTCTAAATAGCAGATACTCAGTCAACTGTCACATGGTTTTCAATAATGTTTTCAACAATGAATAATCTCACTTCATCCAGAACAAGCCAATTTCTTCCCTCCATGCATAGACCCATGATTTCCAATATCGTTTATATACCATAATTTTAACGATTAAATCGATTTACAGAAATAGTAATAATATATGATTAAGAATGCAACCAAATTGTCCAATATCTGCATCATGTCACAGCAAAAGAACGGCCTTTTTCTATGACATGAATATAAGAGAACCATCAACTGGGAACGATGATACCAGGTGGAGCTCCCAAATAAAAGGATATCTGTAGTAGTCCAATCAACCGAGCCATGGCTATCTTGCTGAATTCAACAGCACTAGGTTCCATACCAGCAAATATATAGCCATTGCTCTTGTCTATCACTTCACGAGGTTCCCAACACTTTCTTTATCCTGGAAAGCACCTTTTTAACTTCAGAAGATGAAAGCAAAGAGGCTTTAATTGGAAATTTGGGATAATGACACAAATAGTCCTTGAACTTTGACCCAATGTATATGTATTTCTTGATTTTTAATTTGACTAATATGATCTATGAACTTTAATCCAATGTGCAATTTGATCCCTGAACTTTTAATTTGACCAGTATAATCCCTGAACTTTTGTAACATGTTCAACTTAGTCCCTAAGAATTTGAATCAATTGAAGAACTACATTGAACATCTTCTTATAATTCAGGGACTAAGTTGAACATGTTCTAAAATTTAGAGATCATATTGGTCAAATTAAAAGTTCAAGGATGTACCTATGGTTCAGGAATTAAGTTAACATGTTCCAAAAGTTTCAGGGACCATATTGGTCAAATTAAAGTTCAGGGACCACATTGCATATTGGGCCAAAGTTTAGGGACCAAACTAGTCAAATTGAAAGTTCAGGGACTACATTGCACATTTGGTCTAAGTTTAGGAGCCATTTGTTTCATTTTGCCAGAAATTTTCAATCAGATATAGCTTTTCTGAATCTCTCGAAATTGTTCCAAAGATATGTACCAGTGCTCCTAACATGGAGGGCAAGGAAGTGTACCTATACCTGGATATCCAGAGTTGTAAAATTGACGAGACTATAATCTTCAATTACATCGCAGAGTTCCTTCGTAAGCTTCCTAGGAGATCATCAAACAGCTTCAACAAATCAGTAAATTTGTGATCAGCTGTATCCAATACAGTAGATACAAGATACAGTAATCAATGTGCACCACTAAAGATCCACCACTCCTACTTAGACTTGGCCAAAAAAAAAATAGTCCTACTTGGACATGCAGGATCTTCCAAATATATCAAACGAGGTGTTCAAGAGGTTGTGGGATACCCTCTGAAGAAACATGCTCAAAAAGAGGATGCAAAACCTTCCTTTCTCAATAAAAACTTTAAGGCAGCAAGAAATCATCATTACTACATTGGTAAACAAAATTGAGCAGGCACATCACAAAATCTGATCACTTTTTGCCAATGCAAGAATATACTTAACTACATAGTATGATTTCATACAAATATAAGGGCAACAACGATCAGATGCCAAACGAAAGTTAAATGCATAACTCCAAATTCAAGGTTACTGGAAGAATGTATGAAGGAAAAGAGCATGAACTAGCAAGTTCATATTTACGCGCAACATCATGAGACCATGGTACTTGCCATTGAACTCCACAAAATCACACCTGTACTTTGCAGAGCGAGGATCCTGGTCTAGATGGTTCTGTAGATAGGATAAATCTTGCACATCCGTGTAAAAATCAAGATTAAAAGCTGCAAAATGTCTGCAAACTGTCAGCAACTAAACGCCGAAATTTACCATCAGGTAAGTGAACTCTATATAGCTGCAGCACCTAGTTTCCCATAGCTCTCAATAAGATCGATCTTAGACAAGACATTGATGTGTGGGAGTTCCAAATGTAGCATGGTTGATAAGAGAGAAGCAGAGCACTTATATATTTGCCTGGATCACTGCATAGATGGGAATCAATTAAATGCACTGCAGTCAACTGCATGAGAGTGAAAACATGTTTCGATTAGTCAAACTGGGAGATTTTCCCCACAAGCAGATGAAATGCTAAATTAGGATGTAGTAAACACTAAGGAAGATACTACACGGAGGTTCAACTTCTTTACAAGTTTCTCTATATACTCTCTTGGCATTTGAGTGAAGGAAAAATACTCCACCTGGCCAGGGAAATCAAAGAGCAGATAGTGATCTGCAGAAATATTAAGTGTCAGGTATATTATATGGTAACAAGTCTATAAAGAAAAAAAAAATATACGGAATCAAAAGAAAAAAGAATGATTTTTCGAATTTTGTTCTCTAAGGATTCAAATTTCTTATTATTATTTTAGTAATTCAAATGCCTTATTATTTGATTATTTTAATATTAGTCCACTCAAATATTGTCCAATGAATCCCTTGATTCGAAACTATGGGATAGATAGATATTACAAATGATTAATGATCTCTTTTTCTACCTCCTGTACTCTATGTTTTTGTTAATCCCGTCTATAATGATTGACGAATTAACAACTGTCAATTGAACTTATTCTTTCATTTGAATTGGTATTTTTGGTTATCTTTGTATCTTGAAAACTAGGGAAGTACTTTAACAAAGTATATAAAGAAAAACAAAAAATATACGGAAAAAGCATGGACACCTCAATGGCTTATGCTAGTAGGGAAAGAGGGGTGGGGGGGTACAAGGGCTTCGAAGAACACATCTTGTCAAATGGAATAAGCTGCATATGTGCCTTTATTACAGTATTTAGAAATGAAAAATATAACCACAACAGTAGTCACAAAACTAGACTATATTGCGAACATGACTCTCTTCAAAACATGAACATGCAGTTGATTTACAAAGATGTGTCGTGAGTGTCATGTCAAACTTCATCACCCAACAAAATAGGCTGAGTTGCACAGAAGCTATTCAACTTGTCCTCATTACTATGCTTAGCAACTGCACTAAAACAGCAGAGCCTTAATTTTGAGGATGAGAATGAAGGGCTTCTTCATTAGTTTACAAACTTTTTCTATACAAGGATTATCTGCATATAGCACTCAAAGGGATAAAGACAATAACACCAATGTGGCGAACTATAGATTTTTTAAAGAAAAATGATGTTTGAAGACAATGGTACTCTCAATCAGCAAAGAGCTAAGTCAGAGAACTGTTGTTCACAAAAACTCTAGTTAGTAAATAAAACATGGTTTTACTTTAGTTCCTTATGATTTACCAGGGACAAAAGTTTTTCCATCATCCCCTCTGACAGAAAGTTGCCATTTGTTCTTAATGTAAAGCAAAAAAATCGCAAATGAAGGACCTATAGACTTGAACACATTTAGTACTCTGTTCACATTGTTCTTTTTCAGGGTATCAAGCTCAAAGCAGCTGGATTAACTGAAGTCTAGTATTATTTAATCATGGTACATTCCCTCTCCTGTCATTTCGCCTATTACTCCCACCGTTATGTTGCTATTCCCATATCTGTTCAACATGGTCACATTTACCTCATGGTTTTCCATGAAATCCCATCTTACATGGGAGTCGAGTGTGAAGGGATATGTTTAATGTACCTTATGAGCTAACTTCTTTGCTAGGTTTAAGATTTTAAATGAATTAGAGTAATCTCGCATAATTTCTATACAGCTTATCAGACAAATATATGCATTGGTTAGCATTGCCAACACCGTCATTGCCAAAGCAGGATCTCATCCCATAATAGATTAAGATGGCAAACCAGAAAAAGGAACCTAGAAGCAAAAAGAATACCATACCATTTAGCAGTACAATTTACACATGCACAAAGAGATATTCATTATCCCAGGATACAAACCTTTTAAAAGAGGTTTCAGCTTAGATTCCAGCCAATCATGTTTTTCTCTAGGTAATCCATACAGTACAACAAGACCTGGTTCAACACAACAAATAAATGAAAGTGAGTGGAAGCAACTAACTACAAATCAAAAGAAAGGGATCCTCAGGGAAAATGTAAATCTACTTCTCCACAGAGGAAGCTGTTAATTTGTGTGTTGTATTTGGAAACAAAAACACCAAGTTGTTGAGATCTAGTTTGTAAACTCATTTGCATAAAAGAGATGTTTCTAAAGAAAGTTAAAGGGAAAGTGCATGGTCACCTCCATTAGGCCCAAGAGAATGCTCCATCATCACATCACTTAGTTTGATAAGTTCCTCAATATTTACAGCACATTCGTACCTATCCTCATGTTAAGGGCAATACAGTGACAACAATTTCTACTTATTAGCGATAACACAAGAATTCAACACATTGCTAATGCAGGAAAAAAGGATACGGCAACATATCATTGGCAGGATCCAATTGATGACAGCAACTTTCCTGCATGCCACAAAACTCAGGAATTTCTTAACCAAGTCCAACGAAGTCAACACAATCGTCTTTCAGGAAATAATACGATATAAGCAGCAATAAGAACAGAAGTCACTAATCTCGTTAAATTTCCTGTCTCCTTTCTTTTAATCTCTCCATTTCCGCAATCTCAAAGTAGAAATTTGGACTACACAAACAGATAGGTTTTCCACACTGATATAAAGAGTCTCCATGGCCTATCAAGCATGGAGGATTAAAAGTTAGGATAATAAACTGGATCATCATGATAAACAGTACAGTGAGTTCCGGTCTCACATCTAGTATTACGCATTTCCTTACATGCCAGTGACGTGTACTTCATACCAATCAAAAGAACACTCCTGTAAACCTTGTGCACTCTATTACTTACTGGAGAGTTGTTAAAACCAGTCAAAAGAACAGTCCTCAGAACCACAACCATGAATTTGGTGGTGAAATCATTTTGAAAATGAGCATACAAAATGATCACTACAACAACACAGTTGAGTAGTTTTTAACTCACTCACTTGATTGTTGACAAGTCAAAAGCCAGAAACATTATAGGCTAACATGTGACGTGCACAAATAACAAGCCAAAAAGTTGCGCAACCGGCTAATTTCAGGGCAAGTGAACTTTACAGATATCCACATGTACAAGAAAAACACCATAGTAAAGCTTAACACATGTGCTGGCAAGCTAGGGATGCTCTTAGTAAGATGGCTGTTTTAAACTCCAAAGGTTATAGACAGCAATGTCTTATCAGGTACCAGAGAAAGCCTTTCATGACGACAAAATAGTTGGAACAACTAAGACCTGATAAAATGAGCTCATGTGAATCATAACTCAGTTTCTCGTGATTGCTATTATCACCAAGAAAATTAAGCTATTTCAACTACAAATGTTTGCATCCTAGACAAGTGTACTGCAGTCAAGTATCACAGTCACCTGCCACAACCACCCATAATCTCACAAGACTGCTGACAATCAGTAGGAGTGGAGTAAAGTTTCCAGCCGTGAAAAATGTAACTTGCTCCCCAATATCGGGACACATAAGGGTGAATGTTAGTCATTCCAGATCTCAAACGAATATACATACAAAATCCAAATGTAGATGAAGAGAACATACAGACACAAGAAGAGTGTGAGAATACCTTCCAATAAGTTGGAGAACTGAGACATGCCATTACAATAAGTAGTCTTTCCTGATCCTGGTGGACCGATAACCACTTGCCCAAACACCATCCTCTCTCCTCCTCTTCCTTCCTCTCAACCTCTTTCTCTGCAGGTAAGGTTTTCCTCATCATGAGATGAAATACCAAAAATATGAAACCTACAACAAAGTTCCTTAAACATAGTTGTTTCTAATGAATCAAAAGATGATCCCAATTTGCTCACTCTTCATTAATAAAGTTAATGTTTCTTGTCTCATCACTAAGAGAGAGCAAGTGCACATTCCAACCATATTAGTGACTAAAACAAGGCCCAATTGGTTCATTGCCATGGAATCAAGAAGATGGAATCCCATTGCAAGCAATCAAATTCCTTGAAGGGAGATTTCCTTTAAATATTTTAATGTATACATATATTTTTGCATCTATTATTAAAATGAAGGGAAATATCAAGGTGAGTTGTGAAATGAATTAAAACAAGTGCAAAAGGCAATAAAAAAATAGCTTTCAATCCGACAGAGACAAAATGATCGACCAAAAATTAGAATCAGAAATACACGGATAGAGAATAAGAAACGGAAGCGAAGATTTCTCTACAATGTCCATGTCCACCGTCCTCTCAAAGAAGTATATTTACAATTCACAGAAGCATTTTCCCAAACACTTCATTTGCAAGTCCACATGCGCCAGATAAAGAGCAAGTCAAGCCTCTCGCACCAGCTGTACCCAATAAACCAACCTATCTAGAAATGAGCAAGAAAGAATTCTCTTTCCATTCCCCATCACAACATTAACCAAACAAGGGCTACTACAACTCATTTCGCCTCAGAAATTTGAAATCTCGCAATCAACGAACAACCGTCAAAGCTACAAAAGGAAAAAAAACTACTGAAAGCACCTTCGTGAGCCGCTGCGGCTGCAGAACAGACGGCGATCAAATAAGCAGCGAACAGGACCTGGAGTCTTATGAGAGTGCAAGCTAGTGCGATGGCGGTCTCGAGCGGTGCAGTCGGAGAGATGGAGAGAGATTTAGGGTTTTAGAGATCGGGACCGTCTTGGTTCACTGGCGTCCGCGTCCTGCAGCTGAAGAAAGAAGCAAAGAACAGGACTACTCGAGAGCTTGCGACCCGACTCTGAGTTTTTCTTTTTGGTCACAAACTCAGGCTCTCACTCTGAGTTCCCTCTCTCTTTCGAAAAAACACAGTTGATTTCATTTCAAAGAGAGACGTCACTTCAATAAATAAAAATAAAAAATCCCACGAAGTAAGTAAATCTAAAAAGTAAAAAGTAAATGAACTTCGTACAATTTACAGAAACTCATTTATTCCTCAAGGACGGATTTGTCATTGTATTCAAGCATAACTGATGATCGATGAGTCGATCACCGAATGTTATATCATTAGTGATGAGCACACATCGAGAAATCCATATCTAGTAGTTATAGCTTTACCAAGAGGTAATACGTGCCTAGGTGGTGTTTTATTTTGTCGATGCGTATTTTCGAAGAAAACCACCAGTGGATGGTGGGGGCGCAGTAGGAACCAAGGCAGCTGATAGAGTGAGATGGAAAGATCTCGACCGTTGAATTTGAGCCGAGTTTTTTTTGCTTTCTAGATATATTCATTAGAAGTCTTAAAAATTTATCAACAAATTCCATTGAATTTTAAAACTTTCAAAAGTAATTGATTATACTTTTTGAAAGTTTTAAATTCAATTGGAATTTGTTGATAAATTTTTAAGACTTCTAATGAATATATCTAGAAAGCAAAAAAAACTCGGCTCAAATTCAACGGTCGAGATCTTTCCATCTCACTCTATCAGCTGCCTTGGTTCCTACTGCGCCCCCACCATCCACTGGTGGTTTTCTTCGAAAATACGCATCGACAAAATAAAACACCACCTAGGCACGTATTACCTCTTGGTAAAGCTATAACTACTAGATATGGATTTCTCGATGTGTGCTCATCACTAATGATATAACATTCGGTGATCGACTCATCGATCATCAGTTATGCTTGAATACAATGACAAATCCGTCCTTGAGGAATAAATGAGTTTCTGTAAATTGTACGAAGTTCATTTACTTTTTACTTTTTAGATTTTACTTACTTCGTGGGATTTTTTATTTTTTTTTTTTGAAGTGACGTCTCTCTTTGAAATGAAATCAACTGTGTTTTTTTCGAAAGAAGAGGGAACTCAGAGTGAGAGCCTGAGTTTGTGACCAAAAAGAAAACTCAGAGTCGGGTCGCAAGCTCTCGAGTAGTCCTGTTCTTTTGCTTCTTTCTTCAGCTGCAGACGCGGACGCCAGTGAACCAAGACGGTCCCGATCTCTAAAACCCTAAATCTCTCTCCATCTCTCCGACTGCACCGCTCGAGACCGCCATCGCACTAGCTTGCACTCTCATAAGACTCCAGGTCCTGTTCGCTGCTTATTTGATCGCCGTCTGTTCTGCAGCCGCAGCGGCTCACGAAGGTGCTTTCAGTAGTTTTTTTTTCCTTTTGTAGCTTTGACGGTTTGTTCGTTGATTGCGAGATTTCAAATTTCTGAGCGAAATGAGTTGTAGTAGCCCTTGTTTGGTTAATGTTGTGATGGGGAATGGAAGAGAATTCTTTTCTTGCTCATTTCTAGATAGGTTGGTTTATTGGGTACAGCTGGTGCGAGAGGCTTGACTTGCTCTTTATCTGGCGCATGTGGACTTGCAAATGAAGTGTTTTGGGAAAATGCTTCTGTGAATTGTAAATATACTTCTTTGAGAGGACGGTGGACATGGACATTGTAGAGAAATCTTCGCTTCCGTTTCTTTATTCTCTATCCGTGTATTTCTGATTCTAATTTTTGGTCGATCATTTTGTCTCTGTCGGATTGATAAGCTATTTTTTTATTGCCTTTTGCACTTGTTTTAATTCATTTCACAACTCACCTTGATATTTCCCTTCATTTTAATAATAGATGCAAAAATATATGTATACATTAAATATTTAAAGGAAATCTCCCTTCAAGGAATTTGATTGCTTGCAATGGGATTCCATCTTCTTGATTCCATGGCAATGAACCAATTGGGCCTTGTTTTAGTCACTAATATGGTTGGAATGTGCACTTGCTCTCTCTTAGTGATGAGACAAGAAACATTAACTTTATTAATGAAGAGTGAGCAAATTTGGGATCATCTTTTGATTCATTAGAAACACTATGTTTAAGGAACTTTGTTGTAGGTTTCATATTTTTGGTATTTCATCTCATGATGAGGAAAACCTTACCTGCAGAGAAAGAGGTTGAGAGGAAGGAAGGAGGAGGAGAGGATGGTGTTTGGGCAAGTGGTTATCGGTCCACCAGGATCAGGAAAGACTACTTATTGTAATGGCATGTCTCAGTTCCTCCAACTTATTGGAAGGTATTCTCACACTCTTCTTGTGTCTGTATGTTCTCTTCATCTACATTTGGATTTTGTATGTATATTCGTTTTGAGATCTGGAATGACTAACATTCACCCTTATGTGTCCCGATATTGGGGAGCAAGTTACTTTTTTCACGCTGGAAACTTTACTCCACTCCTACCTGATTGTCAGCAGTCTTGTGAGATTATGGGTGGTTGTGGCCAGGTGACTGTGATACTTGACTGCAGTACACTTGTCTAGGATGCAAACATTTTGTAGTTGAAATAGCTTAATTTTCTTGGTGATAAATAGCAATCACGAGAAACTGAGTTATGATTCACATGAGCTCATTTTATCAGGTCTTAGTTGTTTCCAACTATTTTGTCGTCATGAAAGGCTTTCTCTGGTACCTGATAAGACATTGCTGTCTATAACCTTTGGAGTTTAAAACAGCCATCTTACTAAGAGCATCCCTAGCTTGCCAGCACATGTGTTAAGCTTTACTATTGGTGTTTTCTTGTACATGTGGATATCTGTAAAGTTCACTTGCCCTGAAATTAGCCGGTTGCGCAACTTTTTTTGGCTTGTTATTTGTGCACGTCACATGTTAGCCTATAATGTTTCTGGCTTTTGACTTGTCAACAATCAAGTGAGTGAGTTAAAAACTACTCAACTGTGTTGTTGTAGTGATCATTTTGTATGCTCATTTTCAAAATGATTTCACCACCAAATTCATGGTTGTGGTTCTGAGGACTGTTCTTTTGACTGGTTTAACAACTCTCCAGTAAGTAATAGAGTGCACAAGGTTTACAGGAGTGTTCTTTTGATTGGTATGAAGTACACGTCACTGGCATGTAAGGAAATGCGTAATACTAGATGTGAGACCGGAACTCACTGTACTGTTTATCATGATGATCCAGTTTATTATCCTAACTTTTAATCCTCCATGCTTGATAGGCCATGGAGACTCTTTATATCAGTGTGGAAAACCTATCTGTTTGTGTAGTCCAAATTTCTACTTTGAGATTGCGGAAATGGAGAGATTAAAGAATAGGAGACAGGAAATTTAACGAGATTAGTGACTTCTGTTCTTATTGCTGCTTATATCGTATTATTTCCTGAAAGACGATTGTGTTGACTTCGTTGGACTTGGTTAAGAAATTCCTGAGTTTTGTGGCATGCAGGAAAGTTGCTGTCATCAATTTGGATCCTGCCAATGATATGTTGCCGTATCCTTTTTTTCCTGCATTAGCAATGTGTTGAATTCTTGTTATATCGCTAATAAGTAGAAATTGTTGTCACTGTATTGCCCTTAACATGAGGATAGGTACGAATGTGCTGTAAATATTGAGGAACTTATCAAACTAAGTGATGTGATGATGGAGCATTCTCTTGGGCCTAATGGAGGTGACCATGCACTTTCCCTTTAACTTTCTTTAGAAACATCTCTTTTATGCAATGAGTTTACAAACTAGATCTCAACAACTTGGTGTTTTTGTTTTCCAAATACAACACACAAATTAACAGCTTCCTCTGTGGAGAAGTAGATTTTACATTTTCCCTGAGGATCCCTTTCTTTTGATTTGTAGTTAGTTGCTTCCACTCACTTTCATTTATTTGTTTGTGTTGAACCAGGTCTTGTGTACTGTATGGATTACCTAGAGAAAAACATTGATTGGCTGGAATCTAAGCTGAAACCTCTTTTTAAAAGGTTTGTATCCTGGGATAATGAATATCTCTTTGTGCATGTGTAAATTGTACTGCTAAATGGTATGGTATTCTTTTTGCTTCTAGGTTCCTTTTTCTGGTTTGCCATCTTAATCTATTATGGGATGAGATCCTGCTTTGGCAATGACGGTGTTGGCAATGCTAACCATTGCATATATTTGTCTGATAAGCTGTATAGAAATTATGCGAGATTACTCTAATTCATTTAAAATCTTAACCTAGCAAAGAAGTTAGCTCATAAGGTACATTAAACATATCCCTTCACACTCGACTCCCATGTAAGATGGGATTTCATGGAAAACCATGAGGTAAATGTGACCATGTTGAACAGATATGGGAATAGCAACATAACGGTGGGAGTAATAGGCGAAATGACAGGAGAGGGAATGTACCATGATTAAATAATACTAGACTTCAGTTAATCCAGCTGCTTTGAGCTTTGATACCCTGAAAAGAACAATGTGAACAGAGTACTAATGTGTTCAAGTCTATAGGTCCTTCATTTGCGATTTTTTTGCTTTACATTAAGAACAAATGGCAACTTTCTTGTCAGAGGGGATGATGGAAAAACTTTTTGTCCCTGGTAAATCATAAGGAACTAAAGTAAAACCATGTTTTATTTACTAACTAGAGTTTTTGTGAACAACAGTTCTCTGACTTAGCTCTTTGCTGATTGAGAGTACCATTGTTCTTCAAACATCATTTTTCTTTAAAAATCTATAGTTCGCCACATTGGTGTTTATTGTCTTTATCCCTTTGAGTGCTATATGCAGATAATCCTTGTATAGAAAAAGTTTGTAAACTAAATGAAGAAGCCCTTCATTCTCATCCTCAAAATTAAGGCTCTGTCTGTTTTAGTGCAGTTGCTAAGCATAGTAATGAGGACAAGTTGAATAGCTTCTGTGCAACTCAGCCTATTTTGTTGGGTGATGAAGTTTGACATGACACTCACGACACATCTTTGTAAATCAACTGCATGTTCATGTTTTGAAGAGAGTCATGTTCGCAATATAGTCTAGTTTTGTGACTACTGTTGTGGTTATATTTTTCATTTCTAAATACTGTAATAAAAGGCACATATGCAGCTTATTCCATTTGACAAGATGTGTTCTTCGAAGCCCTTGTACCCCCACCCCTCTTTCCCTACTAGCATAAGCCATTGAGGTGTCCATGCTTTTTCCGTATATTTTTTGTTTTTCTTTATATACTTTGTTAAAGTACTTCCCTAGTTTTCAAGATACAAAGATAACCAAAAATACCAATTCAAATGAAAGAATAAGTTCAATTGACAGTTGTTAATTCGTCAATCATTATAGACGGGATTAACAAAAACATAGAGTACAGGAGGTAGAAAAAGAGATCATTAATCATTTGTAATATCTATCTATCCCATAGTTTTCGAATCAAGGGATTCATTGGACAATATTTGAGTGGACTAATATTAAAATAATCAAATAATAAGGCATTTGAATTACTAAAATAATAATAAGAAATTTGAATCCTTAGAGAACAAAATTCGAAAATCATTTCTTTTTTCTTTTGATTCCGTATATTTTTTTTTTCTTTATAGACTTTGTTACCATATAATATACCTGACACTTAATATTTCTGCAGATCACTATCTGCTCTTTGATTTCCCTGGCCAGGTGGAGTTATTTTTCCTTCACTCAAATGCCAAGAGAGTTATAGAGAAACTTGTAAAGAAGTTGAACCTCCGTGTATGTATCTTCCTTAGTGGTTTACTACATCCTAATTTAGCATTTCATCTGCTTGTGGGGAAAATCTCCCAGTTTGACTAATCGAAACATGTTTTCACTCTCATGCAGTTGACTGCAGTGCATTTAATTGATTCCCATCTATGCAGTGATCCAGGCAAATATATAAGTGCTCTGCTTCTCTCTTTATCAACCATGCTACATTTGGAACTCCCACACATCAATGTCTTGTCTAAGATCGATCTTATTGAGAGCTATGGGAAACTAGGTGCTGCAGCTATATAGAGTTCACTTACCTGATGGTAAATTTCGGCGTTTAGTTGCTGACAGTTTGCAGACATTTTGCAGCTTTTAATCTTGATTTTTACACGGATGTGCAAGATTTATCCTATCTACAGAACCATCTAGACCAGGATCCTCGCTCTGCAAAGTACAGGTGTGATTTTGTGGAGTTCAATGGCAAGTACCATGGTCTCATGATGTTGCGCGTAATATGAACTTGCTAGTTCATGCTCTTTTCCTTCATACATTCTTCCAGTACCTTGAATTTGGAGTTATGCATTTAACTTTCGTTTGGCATCTGATCGTTGTTGCCCTTATATTTGTATGAAATCATACTATGTAGTTAAGTATATTCTTGCATTGGCAAAAAGTGATCAGATTTTGTGATGTGCCTGCTCAATTTTGTTTACCAATGTAGTAATGATGATTTTCTTGCTGCCTTAAAGTTTTTATTGAGAAAGGAAGGTTTTGCATCCTCTTTTTGAGCATGTTTCTTCAGAGGGTATCCCACAACCTCTTGAACACCTCGTTTGATATATTTGGAAGATCCTGCATGTCCAAGTAGGACTATTTTTTTTTTGGCCAAGTCTAAGTAGGAGTGGTGGATCTTTTTAGTGGTGCACATTGATTACTGTATCTTGTATCTACTGTATTGGATACAGCTGATCACAAATTTACTGATTTGTTGAAGCTGTTTGATTGATCTCCTAGGAAGCTTACGAAGGAACTCTGCGATGTAATTGAAGATTATAGTCTCGTCAATTTTACAACTCTGGATATCCAGGTATAGGTACACTTCCTTGCCCTCCATGTTAGGAGCACTGGTACATATCTTTGGAACAATTTCGAGAGATTTCAGAAAAGCTATATCTGATTGAAAATTTCTGGCAAAATGAAACAAATGGCTCCTAACTTAGACCAAATGTGCAATGTAGTCCCTGAACTTTCAATTTGACTAGTTTGGTCCCTAAACTTTGGCCCAATATGCAATGTGGTCCCTGAACTTTTAATTTGACCAATATGGTCCCTGAACTTTTGGAACATGTTTAACTTAATTCCTGAACCATAGGTACATCCTTGAACTTTTAATTTGACCAATATGATCTCTAATTTTTAGAACATGTTCAACTTAGTCCCTGAATTATAAGAAGATGTTCAATGTAGTTCTTCAATTGATTCAAATTCTTAGGGACTAAGTTGAACATGTTACAAAAGTTCAGGGATTATACTGGTCAAATTAAAAGTTCAGGGATCAAATTGCACATTGGATTAAAGTTCATAGATCATATTAGTCAAATTAAAAATTCAAGAAATACATTATACATTGGGTCAAAGTTCAAGGACTATTTGTGTCATTATCCCAAAATTTCCAATTAAAGCCTCTTTGCTTTCATCTTCTGAAGTTAAAAAGGTGCTTTCCAGGATAAAGAAAGTGTTGGGAACCTCGTGAAGCTGATAGACAAGAGCAATGGCTATATATTTGCTGGTATGGAACCTAGTGCTGTTGAATTCAGCAAGATAGCCATGGCTCCGGTTGATTGGGACTACTACAGATATCCTTTTATTTGGGAGCTCCACCTGGTATCATCGTTCCCAGTTGATGGTTCTCTTATATTCATGTCATAGAAAAAGGCCGTTCTTTTGCTGTGACATGATGCAGATATTGGACAATTTGGTTGCATTCTTAATCATATATTATTACTATTTCTGTAAATCGATTTAATCGTTAAAATTATGGTATATAAACGATATTGGAAATCATGGGTCTATGCATGGAGGGAAGAAATTGGCTTGTTCTGGGATGAAGTGAGATTATTCATTGTTGAAAACATTATTGAAAACCATGTGACAGTTGACTGAGTATCTGCTATTTAGAATGGAGAGTGGCACGCAACTTCCACTTCGCACGGAGTCTTGCTATTGCAGTTCTTATGTCACCATGTAAGAAATATTGGTGGGCGTCAATTTTATGTGCTGCTTCAGGAGCATCCGAGTTCAGATGTTAGTTTTCATCCATTGTTTTACTCACCTTGTATGGTGTGTGACTGTCATGATGAACCAGTCTTATGATCACATTATTGTCCTTTGGTGATGTCATAAATATAGTGAGATTTCCTTGACAAACCAGTCTTACAGTTGCAGCAGTGCAGGAGAAGTACATGAAGGATGATGACAATGATGATAATTAACAGGAAGAAGGTGAAGTTGAGCTGTCAATCTCTTTGCAAACTTCTGCTGTTGAGCTTGTATGTCGCCTTTGGATGTCATGTTTTCTGCATATGCTTGTGCAGTTATTGTTAGTTCTCATGCAGATGAAAGATTTTCAGATCCAACATTGTGGCTTGAAGTTGCTTTGTGATGTGCATTAGGTGGAAACTGCGAGTATGCAGGTGAAAAGATTGCTGCTTCAAATCTTCCTCCAACCAATGTCTTCAGATGAGCACAACGTGCCCGTGGAAAATCAGGGAACTGACTTGCTCTCTTGATTTTGGTGTCCATGTAGAGTATAATATGAGTTAGGTGACGTTTTTAATTTTAAAAATGTTACAACCATGACTTTGCTAGGGAAGCTGTAGAATTTGAAAGCCGTGAATGACTTAAAAAGCGCTTGTTAGGTGTTGTTTCCCACACTTGTCATGGCAATGTTCAAATTCTTACGTAAATCTTGTGTGATATGGCATTTTAAGTCAACCGTGGAATGACCTTAGTAATTTTTGTTAGGTGTTGTTACCTACACTTGTTATATGGCCAATTCTATTGAGATGTTACTTGGATTTCTTTGAGCTATGGCATGTGTCCAGTCAACCGTGGATTACTTATTAGCACTTGTTAATAAGTTATCTCGGGTGGCTTTGGATATTTATGCGGCCTGTCAGAGGCTGATTTTGAAAGTAAAAGTAATCCGAAATTTAGTATCCCGACTCTCTTGTATTAATTTAAAAGTGAAGTAAAACGGTAAAAGTAATACGGAGCACCACTTTAGTATCCTGACTCTGGTTTGCTTGTAATTTTTACAAGGGACCTCCGGTAAAATGCCTCCTAACTTAACGTAATCCAGAAGTTAAAAATTTCAGAAGAGTTAAGGTTATGTTTGATCGTTGGAATTTCTAGTCATGATAGGATGGGATAGGATAGGATATGGAATTCAGAGATTTTGCCCTATCCTATTCATTGTTTAGTGAATTGCAAAAATAAAAGTCAGATATGTGCATATCCTATGATGTTCATTGTTTGGCATTTGCATATATCAATGTAAACGAACCTAAAAATGGACAAATGGAGAGTATAAGATCTCTCACAATTCACTCCCAACTCTAGTAAGAGAGAAAATATGATCATTCACATTTGTAATTACCAAAAAAAAAATCTCTCTCGTTACTTTGGTTAAACTTCAAGATGAACTATAAAGCTACGAGGGAGAATGAGTTATTAGTCTCTTTTTGCTTTTTATAAACTTTTGACGTGAACTAAAAACCCTTCGAACGAAAGAAATTTATCTCTTGCTATTTTTATAAAGTTTTGATGTGAACTAAAAAATTACAAATGAATGGTGAAACTTCAATATGAACTAGAGATATATGAAAGAAAGGGGTGGAGATTTGTAGTTTTTTTTTTTTTTAAGAAATTTCATTGTCCTATGTTCATCGGGAGTAAGGAAGTTCATTTTCACGTTTGAATTTGTTCATTTAAAATATGTTTCTTCTACTTCATTTTATTTACTTATTTTTTTATATATCTTTTTCTCATTATTTTTACTCCGTTCCATCATTTCTTAATAAATATTTTATTAAATAATAAACTATACTACCATTCTTAAAATATGTAATGATATGGATATGAAGTATGTACCTATGCACAAAATATATATTATAAAGTAGAAAGAAACTCAAATTTATAAATACATACAAGTATATATAAAAAAAATTATTTTTTATTTTTATGTTAGCATAATATTAGAATTTTCAAATATAACTCAAAATTAATTATTATTTAATTTTATTATTTAAGAATTTTGTTATTCAAAAAAAAAATAGCTTTTATATCATGAACATAAAATCCTATCCGCGAAATGCTAGCCACCCTTATCCTACCTCTCCTATGGGATAATTATATATTGGCTATGTCTCCTTATATCTCATTCATCCTGTCCTAGGCAGAAGCCAAATATAGAATAGGATAAATCGTATCTTATTATAATTTTTATCCTGACTACCAAACGCAGCATAAGAGTACATCTTGTAGGGTTTGGGATTTAGTTAGCCTATACCTTGCAATTCCAGCCTAACCATTCATTATACTGAAGTGACATACATAGTTCGTATTATCATAAATAATTTTAGATAATTGCAATATTTATTTTGTACTTAATCATCCATTGGACATACTTTCTTGAACAATTATTTATGGATCGGATATAATCATAATCGATCATGTACACCTCATAAACGGGGCTCACATCACATGATCGATCATGCTTGCGGGTTATACCGTGTTTCACTTGTTTGGAAGACCGAGTGAATTCGATATTTCCTGATATGATATGAAGTGTGATTATAAGACATGACTATTAATTTATTTGGAGGGGTAATTACTTCGCTCACGAGTGACTTTCTGGATTTAGTAAAATAAGCTGGCCGGGTCAATGACCCTACTACACAATTACTTACATTCGGAGGGTGAAAAAATAAACTTCCTATTTGAACGAGAATCCCCCTAAAGATTGTAATCGTATTGATACTTTACTCATTCATATGCTAAGATGAAAACTCTGTACTAATTCGTGCGTATCGAATTTAACTCATGTCCCACGGGCCAAACCTAATCAATCCGGAAAGATTTATCTCGAATAGGGATTTAATCGGGGCGAAAAACTTGAACCGCAAAACCCCGACGGAGCATGATTATTGGCTAGACTATCTAACTTCCGTAGCGATTTCTCTGTAATTGGGAGCTCTCGATTTGGATGTAGAGATGTGTTTAGACAATCATAGTACTTAATTTAATGCAACACATGGGATATGAATCAGAATTTTGGAACTCTTTTTTTTTTTTTTGTCTATTTCCCCTTCTTTTATTAGTCTTGTTATTGTCTCATCTGTTCGCAGTCATCAGATTCTGCACTCACAAGTTGACTGGACCAAAGCAAAAACGCAGGTCAACCTCCATCCCGCTGTGCAAGTCGATTCTGGTTATTAGCGTGAAGACTTGTCAAACTCTCCTGCTTTTTTCCTATTCATGCAGTAAAATTCACGCGTTCTTTATATTCCTCTAAAGAAAAGTGAAATTAATTAACGCGTCTCTTCTCTTGTTAGGGAATAAATTTCGGAAAATATTATTCCCGTCCAAGGAAGTAACATGCTGTGAAATTTCTTGGACCGTGGCTTGCAGGCTCAGGAATTTTCCACGCATCATACTAAAGTTCACCTCTTTCGCGCGGTCAAAAACAAGTCGAGCACACTACGGGGCGGACCATTTGCATCGAGTTTAAGGTTTTTATAAAATATGATTCTCTAATATGAGCCCGTCGATTTATCAAGCGAAAAATAGAAAAGGGTATAGTTACAGAGGCATTGAGGGTCAAAGCTGGTAGGTCTCTTGACGAATTAATTGCTCCTCCCAGCTACCATATGACCAAATGAAGATGTGACCTGATCTTAGTGCGTTTGAATCGGATGTATTATATCCAATGGAATAAGCAGTAGCTGTCCACATGTGGTCGTCAACCCGGTAGACACTTAAGCAAAATCTCCCTTTCCTACTTCAAGAACCGTCGAAAGCTCACTAGTGAATCAAATAGAACAAAAGATCCTTACACGTAACCTGATTCAAGTGACCTCAATTGATTTCGGTTGTCAGATCACGTCGATCTTACGTAGAATTCTCATTAATTTAACGATTCATGTCGTTCATTGTGATGTGATCGGAATTTGCACACAAGATTCCTTCTAGATGATAAGCATGGCTGGTTTGATGACTTAGGTTACATATGATAAGAGATGGTCATTAATGACATGCAAATTCTTATTTTTAAACAATTTAATTTGGCAGAGTCTTGATTTTCTTCCCGGCCCAAGAAGGAAAATCCCCCACGCAGAAACCATGTGAGAAGCTTCTAAGGTTTATGTTATTCTTTTCAAACCATTTTATTTGACTTAGTGGTCCTTGCCGGTCCTAGTAATTTACACCCTCTTTGATAAGTAGCCTGTCTGTCCATCTCTCTCATCTCCATCCCAAACTCCAAATTCATTCTGCAAAAACCACACCATTTCAGTTCAGTTCAGTCCTACCACCGGAAACTTCACGTTTAGATATCAGATGCTCAATTCATTCATCTGTGGCACTTTTCATCCTGAAGAAGGAGAAGATGATGTGTGTTCCCTTGGAACAACTTCCCTAGATCCCCAGGGAAATCCAGGAGGCACAGCTTGCTCCGGAGGAGCAACAACAACAGCTATATTGGCAAGAAGAGCAAGAACCCGTATGCGAACCGGGGGCTCGACAAGTTCTCGGCACTCGTGGCCGACCTCGAGGAGAAGAGGAAGGAGATATACCTGCAGAGCGGGTCGCGGGACATAGCCTTCGTCAGGTTCGTCCCGTCAAGCTCCGACGGGTTCGTGCCGGTGGTCGTGAAGTCGAAGGATCGTCAGCATCATCATCACCAACATCATCAGACAAGGAGAGGAAGAAGCAGAGAGGAGTGAGGCGAGGAAGGAGATTGTGAGTGCGACCCCTGATTCGGAAACCATGGTCGAGTGTCCGAGGAGGTGAAAGCAATGGATGAACCCAAGGTGGAATTGAATGAGGAGGCAAAAAGGAAGAAGAGCTTCTCATGGAGGAGACCATCTTGCTACGTGCCTCTGGCAATGATCATGATCTTGCTGTTGCTGGCTTTGTTCGGTAGGTCATTCGCGATCGTGTGCCTTCCATCGGGTGGTACATGGTTCCGCACTGGGAGAAAGGGGTTCGACAGTCGCGGTGAAGAAGAAGATGGAAACATCTGACAAGAGGTGGGCGAGAATAAGAACATACCAAGGATTGGTGGAGCATCTTCTCCTCCCAAGAGCAATAACGGTGAAGAAAAATGGCAGGACGCGACAACATGGGCACCGTAAAAGCTGGTGAAGATGACCAAACCTCCTTGATTTACTGTTAATTTTGATCTAACATTTTAGGCCGTCCCTCTCTTTGGGTCGCAGAGAGGATATTTTGTCCCTTTTGCAGAGAAAAAAGGGTATTTACTCTCTTAATCACATGTAGGGTTAGGGTTCATATAAACGAAATCTATTATGTCTTTGGCTGTTGGAGAGGTCCTCTTCTTTCTGGGCATGTCCTCATAAAATGCCTCTCCAATGTAAATTAGATTCATGACCTTTTTGGTTGTCTTGGGCCTCGGACAGAGAGCAACTCTCAGTTCCACCAAGCAGTTTGCCTCGTAAAAGCAGCGAGGATTATGACAGCTTCTGTTCGAGCTAGGATTTTTTTTTTTTTTATCTTTTGGGTCAGAATTTATGCTAAGATTTTGAGATGTACTCCTTGTTGCTTGTTATATGAACGGACTTCTCCATAACCCTTTTGAGTGTAATCATCTAATACCACTCCCAAAAGGATAGAAGCAGACGAGACATCCGTGAAGCTTGCATTTGGAAGCTGTTGCAGAGTTTCTATACACTTTGCCAAAATCACCGATGCAATCAATTGGGTCCCATCAGTCTGAAGTTATCGGCTAAGCACCGAAACACGCACTTCTTGTCTTACACCCACTATCGGCCAGTCGCAGAACGTTGCTACCATCTAGAAGGTGCAGAACAAAGGAAAGGCCAGCATTTTCAAATCCCGAATTGACTGCCATCTCGTTTGCACCACCTTCTTCTCAGACAAAGACTTTGCACTTACTAATTCTTGGGTAGACTTTAGAATGCAATGATAAGATTCCAACTCTATCTAGCTGTCAATAGTGCAGGCACCACATGATCTGACGGCCTTTATACACTGGATTTGAACAGGCTAATCTTGCCTCAGAAATACCCTAAGAAAATGCATCTCACTACCATTAAGAGCAGAGGCAGACTAAAAAAGGAGAAATTCATGATGAGTGTTTACTGAGGACCAGAAGAAAGTGTTGCCACTATTCATGTTCTGGGTAAATTGGTCATAAAAAGTAAGACTGCACTATAAATATGGTAAACATGAGCATTCATTACCACATGACGTTTCATCGAGTACTGAGGCTATTGGTTACGCGTCACATTCAGAAGACCAAAAGATGATAACCTTCGTCAGAATCCCAATAATTCACAACTTCACGTAGAGATGGGGAATCGGGAGAATGGTAAGATACACAAAGCCCTCATCTTATTCCTGCATTTGGTGAAAGGAAAAGCAATTAATTTACAAATAATCATGTCGACCATTAAATTTGCTAAAATGAAAAAGTCAAGCAATCCTCAATTTGAAAGAAGATAGACATGAGAGTAAGAGAACTCACCTGAATCTCTTTGGACGAGTTTTCTCAGGGCTGTAGCGAGAAATGTACTTCGGAAATTCGCTTCTGTATGGTCCCGATGCCAATGAAGTCATCCTGCTGCTTTCTCTTGAGTTCACTTCTCGAGTTCCGGAAAAAGCCATCCTTGTCCCAGGAAACCTCATAGTCAGCTCTCAGTCGTGAACCTTGCTGCTCGAGCACACAATGTTAGTCACTGCTGAGCACGTAACAAATTTAAATAAGTTAATCGAAACATATATCACCAGTTGGCAGCAGTTTCTCATACAAGCCCCAGGCCTTTTACTTCCTAAGAGCTATCTAGCATGCTGACAGAATGCATTTCATAAATCGCATCCTCATCACACTAGACTCAACCGGTAGAAATAACCCCTAAAGGTGAAAATTGAGAAGGAGGGAAAAAAAAAAAAAAGAAAGCAACTGAGCTAGATAACAGGAGGATCTGAGTATATTTATGAACAAATATAATGCTGAGCAATAGCAAGGCATCGCATCAAACATGCATCAAGGCGCTTTCCATGCACTCGTTAAGCAAGACATCTTTCCTCATAAGGACATATGCCATATCCATGACGGGATACAGAAATCTTCTCAGTCAGAAATCCGAGACTTGAATGCTGGTTCTTTTTACAGTAGACTAGCAAATTGGAACATTAATGTTGATAGTCCCAGTGTTACAATACAAATAATGGTACTTTAGAATTGAAAATTCTTATGTAAATTTATGTGTCTGGAATTATATCATAACGTAATGAATATTACTTCGCCATGTGCTACCTAGGTTTTATGCCATAAAAGGGGTTCCGTATTTCCTTTCTCAACAAGTTATGTTCCTCCCACAACCTCCCGGAGGTAGAAGTTGAACTTCCCACATCTAGAGAGATGTGTGGCTACTAGGCCAAGGCTTAAAGGATGCCCATTATACTATAACCAATCTTGTCTTGTTTCACCTCAGAACCAAAAGAAGTTCACCCCTATAATAGCACATATTTCAAAAGCCCGATCTTCATCCAATGAAAGTGAATTTATCAAGGATATCCCCCCTACATTTGGTAATGACAAAAACCACGAGGTATGTGCAGAAGAAGTACATGGTTTGAACTATAAACACCTCAATCCACTTATAAACGCCCAGATCTCATGCCAAAAGCTAGAATGCAACAAAATCATGAGGTAACAGAATACGAGATGCCAACTAAACAATTCATATGGGAGCATAATGACATGGGTCTAGCCCAAATTTAAAGGACGTATAAAAGACCATGTTCAAACCTTTTCCAATGATCGGCCACATAAAGCTTTCATAGCATTGTGGAAATCCTCATGTTTTTCAAATTGGACCACAATCTTGCAATGCAGACCTGAAACTAAGCCATCTGTATCCTCATCGCTCTCCCGACCAAAGTCGTCATCGTCAGCCACACTGATATTCCTATCAAATGAAAGGAAAATACTCATCTTTCACTGCACATTGGAAAATTGCTAAGGAGCGAGCAAAAAACCAAAAGAGAGATACAGATAATAATACTTCAGCTCATAACCTCAGTCATCAAAATAAAGGATATCAACCTTCAACGGGTATTTAAAAGCACCATTCACGCAAAGGCTAAAGCTTTTGCATTCTCACTGGAACATCTCAACCCAAGCACACAAATATCCATCTTGACATCAACTTGAATAACTCTGAAAATAACTTCACCACTACCTTATACTTCCAAATGTAGAAAAGATCGTATGTGTGACCAACATCGATGGCTTCGACGACACTCTAGGCTCGGCGAACCATCTCGACGGCACTCCTCGCAACACGATTGTATCCGGCTCTTGCCTTCTTCCTCTCGAAGGCCCTGCAAAACATTTGTACTTCGATTACAAGACTATCATTCCCAAAAAAGCAAACGCATTGCACAACCATTTTAGCGACCTTCTCAATCCAAAGACACACACAAAACACACACGCGAAAGAGAAATAGCCACCTCGATTTCCAAAAGCGTGAAACTCCTCCCACTCCTTCCTCATCGCTTCGAAGTTATCCAAGACCGGCATTTCGACACCCAGCATGAACTTCACACCTCCAAGTACCAAATCCATGCCATTCATCTTCTCAACCAGATGCCTCTTCCAATCCGCGTACTTCTCCTCCAAAGCCCTAGCCGCATCCTCCCCACTCTCCTCAGCGTACGAGCTCTTCGAGCTCTTCAGGAAGCCCAGGTCGCGAATCACGAGCGAGCCGTGCGCGACCGGATCGTCGCGCCTCCGCTTCCTGACGTCCTTCACCCGCCTGATCTCGAGGTCGCCGTCGGGGACGGAGAGCGAGACGGCGAGCGAGCTCTTGAGGAAATCGAGCAAGGCCTTCTTGAGCTGCCAGTCGTCGACAGGCTTGGTGTGGGAGGGGTTCGTCGGGTACACGGTGAGAGTGAGCCGCACGCGCGGGACGAGCGTGAGGGAGGCGTCTATCGCGATGGGCTCGAGTGGAGACGCCGAGTCGAAGCTCTTCGAGCTCATGGTTAGGCCGCTCCGCTCCCGAGTCTGAGCAACCTCCGAGCCGATGAAGAAGGAGGTGGGGGTGGGAGACAGTAGCAATTCGCTCTCTGCTCGCAGCGAAAGTGACGACGAAGGAGACGCAGGAAGAGATCGGGGGACGTCCCGGCACAAAAAGGACTCGTTTCATACTTCCTCTTGTAATTTAAGAAAGAGACTAACGAATTTTGGCCGAACACTTTGATACACGAACTTTTTTGTTTTAGGGTTAATACACGAAAAATTTCAAATTAATGCACTTTTGATAAATTTACCCTAAACTATCTTTTGATCACCAAAAATTCTAAATTGATACATTTGATAAATTTTATCCCAAACTGATACATCTGTGATAAATTTACCTTCCGTTAGTTTTCATTGAATTTTATCGTTAAATTGCTAAGTTGAATGACACGTTGGTAATTATCAAATATAACGTGTGGGATTCTTACCCTTTATCGATATCGAATTTAGGATTTTTTTTATATTAATCCAATTAACGAAAACTACTATAGGTTAAAATTGTCACATGTATACAATTTAGATTTTGTTAAAATAATAGTTTGAGGTAAATTATCACGGATGTACTAGTTTGAAGTTTTTAGCTATCGAACAAATAGTTATGATACATTTTATCATAGATGTACTAGTTTTGAGATTTTTTTTACAGTCAAAAAATAATTGGAGATACATCTGTCGCATGTATATTAATTTGGAATTTTTTCGTGGTATAACCTAAATTTCAATAAGGCCCATGAACTTTTAATTAGTTTAACACAATCAATTGTAGTAATGTTACGTATTGCCCTTGCATTAATTCCAATTCAGGAAAAATATTAAATATTTTTCTATATAAACTAAATTAAACATGTTCAAAATATTTAGGGGCCACATTAAATAAATTACAAGTTGAAAGACGACATTGGACATTCGACTAAAGTTTATGGATCAAATTAAACAAATTTAAATCTCAAAACTCACATTCTATATTGGAATCATTTGTATCATTTGTCATTCAAGAAAGTATGAAGATGAAAATTTCGTGACTACTAAATTGACATTGAACAACAACATAAGGACATATAAAAAAATGTCCGACTCAAAAATTAAGAAGATTCTCGGGATCCATGTTGAGATGATGCGAAGAACAAAAAATATGTAGATGGAGAAGAAAATGCAAGCTTAAGGAACTCGGGATCCGCCATGTTTTAGGCCGTACATCAAATTTTTGGCAGTGTTTTTATCTCATTTATTAATTCTCTTGTTATCCGTACTTTTTTTTTTTGGGGGGGGGGGAGGGGACGGGGACAGAATTTAACCGTTGCTTGATTCACGAGATTAGAAGATATATTCGAAATGTACACATCCAATTAAAACTTCATGTCAGAAGAAAGATTTCGTGTGAGTAAACATGGATGTCGCTAGGAATATTCTCATCGAAGATGCGCATAGGTAAAGGTCGAAAAAAATTAAGTAAGAGTATGCATTACTCTCATTTCCAAACTAAAGTTCTCAAGGAAACATGCTGTTTCAAATAAAAGTCCTTGTCACTGACTAGCTAAATATTTCGGCCCCGATCAATGACATCTTCGTCTAAAGACAAATTTAACTTAAATTTTAGTTAAATAGATTAAAAATTAAAAAGTTAAAAAAAATTAAAAAAAAAAGCGGAGAGGGCCTTTCACATGTGGCCGCAGCCAACACCCTCACCATGGGTGGGGTTGTGACCTATTCTGATTCTAGCGAGGGCCACAGGCCCTCATGGATGCCCCGATTGCAAACCATGAGTTAGGGGCTCGGCTCTTTCTTTTCTTAGTGATTTTTTTTTTCAAGTTTTAAACATTTTTTTTTATCTTTTTTGAGTTTATCTTGTTTACGAAAAAAAAAAATTTGGACTTCTTAACCTAATTTAATTTAAAATTAAATAAATTAGAATTCTGATCAAAACAACATCATTTTTACCAAGGTGAGGTCTAGGCCCTTGCTTCAGTTGATGAGGGTCACAGCTCTCATCGAGGCTCGGCAACCCTACTAGCCTTTACCAACCCCCACCAGCAATGGGGCGGTGACATAAGCAAAGGGCCTAAGTTTTTTTTAAAGTTTTATCTTTTTTTTTGTAATCTTTTTGAGTCTTTTTTATGGAAAATTGGATTTTTAACCTAATTTTATTAAGATTTGGTGTAAAAATTAAAAATCAGATAAAAAACAAAGTCTTTTAGTGTGCTTAGTAACATTAACGCCACGTAGGACGCTAGAAGATTGAACACTAAAAAAATCCTCATTTTTTGTTAGTCAAAATTGGAGGAAATTAATAGAACGACACTATTTTTATACACAAAAGACGAGTCATGGATGAGGGCCTGCAAGCTTTGTTGGTTTGCTGGCAAGATTCAACCTTGCTAGGTCCTCACTTCTCGCAAACGAGGCGACCTCGCCTAGATTTAGGTGAAGATGGCCTCTTCGGTGGCATTCGAAGGCAACCTCGTCCGGCCACCCGAGAGGAAAGAAAAAAAAAAGAAAAAAGGGAAGGAAAAGTAAAAATAAACAAAAGGTAAATGATAAAAATGCCATGTTGGAGCGCTTATGTTCAGGGATTAAGGGGCAGAGCGTTTGCCGTGTGTTGTGTTATGAGATTGTATAGGGCAGCAATTTCACAATATTTTGTGAGTGGGGGTTAAAATATATATATCTGGATGTGTGTTTGTAATTTGTGGATATTTGTATTTGAAGGAGAGAGAGGAAGGGCACTATTAAAAGGATAGGTTTGTGTGGTGTGAGAGAGATATGTTTTTCCTTCCGGGATAACTTGTTCGGAATATAATTTATGGCGCAGGGAATTTGGGGCGAAAGAAAGACGCTGAAATCCGTAAGATGCAAGAAGACGTGGGTGGCAAAACATGTTAATTCGAGGGGCTTCTAAGAAGCTATGAGGAAGACGTGGCCGCGCTGCAATAGGACCAAACGCTGCGGGGCATGAAGAACCGCGTGGCGCTGAGGTTAGTGGCCCAACGAGAGACGAAGCCCCTCCGAATGGGTTGCTCCCGTAGGAATGCTTCCCAGCCGCATGCGAAAAGACTCACTGGCCCGGAAGTAAATCAGATCCCGAGCCGAATCGGGACCGCTCGGATCGGATAGACACAGTATGCATTTTGGTTTCCCGATTGTATAGAAGACCGGCAATCCGATCCAAGGTTCTGTACAAATTCGAACCGGGTACTCCGAACAATCCCGGTGTCCGACTTCCAATAGGTGTACAACATCGGTACACCCCCGAACCACCCCAAGATTGAATCGGTGATTTTTCCAAAATCTTTTAAAAGCAATCCTAAAGTTTTTACTAAGGGAACAATCCTCGTACCAGTTTCAGATGCAGTTCCACAAAAACTTAGATGTAGAGGGAGACGGGCCACTGACAAATTGAAAACAACAGTGGTAATCCCCGACAAACGCAGATGTTTTCGCCCGGGACTTGCTAATAAAGCAGTCCAGTGTCATAAGCCCTCTACATGGTGTCAAGGATAGTTGGGTTTGCTGGATGTATGAGGAAGATGCTTCTCTCAATGTAGAGTACAATATAGGGATCTCAGTCAATATCGCGACCTCGCTGCCCAACAGTGTTTCTAAACATGATAATTTTCCGCATTTCAAAGAAGCTCAAAATTGGGGTGTTGGGCTTTCCGGAGCTCCAAAACAAGTGTAGATGCCCAAGAAAAAATGTGTTTAGATGGCTTATAAAAGAAGAATCTGATTGCCCTGCGAAAAGAAAGAGAAGGGTACCAGACATGACGTAAGGGACATTTGCGATGGAGACCAAAACGAGAAGCAACACCAAGAGGCCAGAAGACCAATGTAGATACAATTCCGTTTCATTTTTTTATCACATTATCGGTTTTTTTACAGGGCACGTGGGAACTGAACGGATCAATCGTTTGATCCGTCCATCTCCGGAATGAAGATTCGGTTCAGTTTGGAAAATGAAAATCAGGATATCGGTTCGGATTTCGGATCTTGACGAAAAAATTGCATGGAATCTGGCAGTGACCATCCTTAGAAAAAACAGGACTTTGGGAGGAGTAAGCATATCGTTGACGCGGAATGACGTGTGGCAAAATTGTAATTCGAGGATGTTTAAAGAAGCATTTGGAAGGACGGATGAGCCGGCCACGCCCCCTCCTTCTTCGCCTCGGCTTGTGCAATAGGCAGGAAGCACGCGG
>JAGVVM010012084.1:0-11666 GCA_019149425.1 Psidium friedrichsthalianum
TTTTCCTTTTTTTTTTTTCTCTTTTTTTTCTTACTTTAATTAAATCAAGATAAGAATACACTTATACTAATTACTAGCAATAACTGATACGATTAATATGCCTCTAATATATGCATTTACTTTCGCTAAAATTCTAATTTTGCTACGGCATAAAATAGTCTTAGCAACATAGAAAAGATCTACGTCATTTAGATTTGAGTCTTAAAGTGGATATAGGCTGATGGTAGTAATATAGTTCATGCATCCTCTTCTAGGTAAGGGGCTATATTATGAGATTCTTATAGTGATAATTACCGGGGGGGCCGGTCATTCCTATTCGTAGTATTGAGGATATGGTTATTATAATTTATTATTTCGGGGGCATCATATCGCACATTTATAGATATTAAAGGAGTTAGATATATTTGGCTTCTTGTACACATTTCATAGGGTCTAGGCACATTGGGTAGGCTATATTGAGCAGTGAGGCATATTTCTTTTATAATTAGTGCTAATTTTAATTAAAAGAGCAAGAGCAATTATGGCAATAACAGCAAGCGATGTATTTTATAAAGCTGCAACATAGATAGGGCAAGGAGGTACGGGTCAAATATCAATAGCATTATCAGTAGGTAGCGTGGATTATAACTCAGGGCTACCAGAGATTTTTTGAAAAATAAACTAATAGGATAGTTTGGGTCTTAGACACCAAAATGTTCATCTGTATGTGTCTTATATAGCTAGATGGAGTGAGATGGAGGCACCGAAAAAAAAAACAGCATCGGCTTGAGAGAATGCATTTCCGGTTAATGGATGCATTAGAACAGGTTGTGAGACTTATTAGGCAATCACGGCGAAATCAATTCCCCACTATAGGAAATAGTGCCAGCATATAGTGTGTAGATGCCCACAATCTCCAGTACACTGTAGCAGTGAGGTTAGGATTACCGCTCCATCGCGATGAATCTTCGAAAGCAGTACAATTTAACAAAACGGCTATGGCTCTCCACTCATCTATCATCAGGGACCATTGTCCAATAGACTGGTGCGGTCGCAGCTGTCTCACGGCACCGAAGGTGTATGAGACTTCATTCTTACAAATAAGCACCAGGTAATCAATGACTTCAACCTTGAAATCAAATATGGGCAAGTGAATGTTGTTGGCCACTGGAATGTCAACTCAAGGCGATCTCATGAGATAGTTAAGAGAGGCTGTAGGGAGATATTCAGCTGTCGGCGTGAGATAGGCAATTACTAAGGAGGCTCACGCTCATTAATCAAATCGGCTCACGTGGCAATCTTATCTTAATCTGTGGGCAAGCTTCGCACTTTGAAGAGGGCCACTGTGGACTAATGGAAGGTTTGTTGCAAGTTTATTTGCCCCCAGGTTTCTTAGCGTACATAAGTTTTGGACAAGGTATTCTATTATGGCTCCAGTTGTTCTATATCTAACTTAAAAGTGCATTAGTTATTGTTGGCGGCCTGCGACTATTACAACTGAATGTACGGGGCGAGGGCAAACCACAATAATTTGGCTGTCTGAAGCTAGCGCGGCGAAGGGATCTACCATTGAAGCAAAGCAATAGTATGCGTTCAAAACGTTTGATGATCACATTATTGCTTAAATCTTCAAAAGATATTATCATTGAAAGAAAAAAAACAAAAAGATTTGGGCTCAGATTATATAGTGTTTTTTATGAAAAACAGTTGGGGGCCAAATATCAGAGTTTATTTTATACTAAATTGGCTTTAAATATTAAAGTTAAGGATAAATTGAGAGCAGAGCTGACAAACATGATGTTCAGCAGATTTTAAAAAAACTAATTTTTATTTATGTTTTGCATAGTATGTAGGATCCATTTTCTCTTCGGCGGCTTCTTATGCTCTAGGCGAGAGAGGTCGCTGACTACAAGTCAATTACCAGTTGTATCGCCCGTAGGCGAGTAATTCACTAGGGGGAAAAAAAATCACGAAGTATTCTTAGAGCATTATAGCAAACTCTTATTCATAGATTAGGGTGATGTCATGGCAATCTAGTGGGATATTTACGTAATTGCTTGTCGAATTGCCATTGATATATTAATGGCATATAAGCAGCACTAAGCAGTTCTTTAGAGCATGTTATAGATAGTGCAAATTGAAATTACGGGCTATGGGGTCAGACTTATGGGTGTGGTGGGAGAAGGGGGGGCGAGCAGACTGCCGAATCGTTTGTGCTCTTAAAATACAGGATTTCATCTTCTGGCCTAATTGACCTGAAGAACCATTATTTCTCCTATCTCAATATACTAGTAGGATACTTTATTTCGTGGAACTGAAATGAAGAGTCTTGAGACCCTAATCAAAGATCTATCTGGCCATGTAGAGCTCTGGAGTAGACAATCTCGGTCTAGGAATGGCAACCAGGGGATTCTTTTTCTTGACCACAATCCCAAACTTGTCCAATAGCTCCAGTTCCGTCCCTAGGGGAAGTTCCCACTCAAACGAATGCAAAAGAGAGGCCAAGACATACGCTAACATCCTCTCTGCCAGCGGAAGCCCCGCACATAGCCTCCGACCGGACCCGAAAGGCATGTACATGAAGTTGTTACCTGACAGATCATACTTGCCGGCATCTTCCAAGAACCTCTCAGGTCGAAACTCCAACGGTTTGTCCCAAATCTTGGGGTCCTTGTGGATATAACCCATGTTCAAGAATATGTTGCTGCCTTTCGGTATCCTGTAACCCCCGACAGCACAGGTAGAGTCTGGGGTCCGAGGCGCCAATAGGGGCAGCGCCGGGTGCAAGCGAAGTGCCTCCCTGATGACAGCATTGAGGTACTTTAATTTGGGCAAGTGGTGCTCTTCGACCATCTTATCATTCCCCACAACTTCTGCCAATTCGTGGACTACTCTGTTCATCACATTTCGGTTCAGCAGCAACTCTGCCATCACCCACTCGACCATTGTTGAAGTCGTATCGGTTCCGCCAATCACGATGTCCTACTCCGCACATTCGAAATTTCATCAGAAAGCATAAATTGCTGTGATGTTTGATGAAGCTGAATACTTAGTGAAACGCTGTAATAGGGAAGAATCAAAGTTCTGGCCAAAATTTGGAACCTTTTTGTAATGGAGAGGGCATGGTTGCATGCAGCCTACGTTAGACGATAGGATGCGAAACAAGAGGTATGGAAAAAAGATTAAACTCTTGACATGATACGACCAAATTCATCCGAACATATGCACACAATCATTGAAATACCTTCGCATTATATCAACTTTGCTATATTTGTTCATATTAAGATGCTGGATGAAAATTATGGTACTCGTATAATCACTTGACATTCACTCATGGTTATGGTGGCCAAAATATGAAATGGCATCTACAAAGAACAGAGTCACAGAGGAGGATTCACTATACTTTCTGGTGCGTCAGGTCATTACACTTACTGTGAGAAACTTATATGTATATTCATATAAGAACTAGTCAGCTAGCTTAATAAACTTACCGCAAGAATGGCCTTGAGTGCTCCATTCTTGTCCGTTGGAGACTGATCATCTTCAAGATCCATCTCCAGGTCCAGGAAAATCTGCACAAAATCCTTTTTTTGTTCATTGGTTTTAGATTCTCCTTCCTTCTGCTCGAAAAGTTCATTGGTTCTTCCTTCAGTGGCGCAATCGACAACAGACTGCATAAAAGCATCAAGCCAGTGATGCACCCTTTTCATGTCCCTTTCCACTCCTTGCAGGTCAAGCCAAGCAAGTGCTGGGAAAAAGTCCGAAACATTCGGAGTACCTATGAGCTCCATGATTTTGGCCACCACCTTTCGGAACTCGGCGCCCATGGCTTCACCCTTGTCTCCCGTAAGCGTCCCTCCCCACAACATCGCCATGATCACGTTAATCAAGATCAGAAGGGCCCGCTCACCGATATCCACTGGCACCCCGGATTTTCTGTACAGATCGCTCAAGCCTTTCCTGACCTCCTGCCTTCTCAAATCGTAGCAGGCATCAAGGCTCGCTTTGCTCATTATCTGCCGCACGAACAGTTTGCGGAGATTCCTCCAATAAGGCCCCTGGCTTGAGAAGGCAATATCTCTCGCGCCGTATGTCACAATGCTTCCGGCAATGTTCGGGTCCCGATTGGCGAATGTCATGTCCTGGTCCCGCACGATTTCTTTGGCCAGCGATGGGGAGTTAACCACAACATATAACTTGCTCCCGAGCTGGAGTTTGAAGATGGGGCCGTAGGACTCAGCTAACTCGGCAAATTTCCGGTGGAGATCGGTCCCTAGGAATGGGAGGTACCCAAGGAACGGCAAGCCTCGGGGGCCCGGTGGCAATGGAGTGGTTGTGTCTCTTCGCCTCCTGAACCAAGCGAAAAAACTAAGAGCTGCGATTGCTATGGCAAGCACTGTCATAGTGGCTTTAGGAATTGCGTCATTCGCTTCTTTAGCATGCCGCAACCACGGCCAGGGGCCGCCGTCAGAGTCTCCTTTAGACATTTCAGCTTCCGACTACACGAAGAGGACCGGGAGAGGCTGGAGAGCAAGAATGAGGAAGTTGCCGGCCACATTAAACGTAGAAGGCCAGTGTTTCTAGGGACTGTTTGGTGTCCGATAGATGATATAGGAATGGCTTTAAGGATGGTCAACCGGCCTAGCTAGACACAATGCCAAATCGCCCCCACGCCATATAGGAAATGACGATAAAAGGCTTCTTTTTCTCAACAGATGCGAATAAAAAATAAGTTATGTTAGATGACCGTAGTACGAAAATGCTAATGCTTAGGGCTACTTCATTTTTCTGCCGATAATGGAGCATTCATGGAAACCCGGACCACCTATTTTAGGGAAAATGACACTTCTAGTATCAAAAAATTATGTACAAAAATTATTTTGGTGCAGAAATTTTCGTCGGATCACTTCAGTAAAAAGGATCACCTAAGTGTCAACTCGCTGGAAATCCGACATGGCACTTTTTTTTATTAATATATGATGCTGACATGGCTCGTCAGAGGTCCATCCTTGCTTTTTTTAAAAAAATTAATATTTTTTATTTAAATTATTTAAAATAAGCTGAAAATTTTAAAAAACTAAAAGAAAAAGGGGGATCACAGATTAGGCGACGAGGGCTCGTTGTAACCCTTGCTACCTAGTTTTAAATTTTTTTCCTTTTTTCCTTTTTTTTAATTTAAGGTTTTTTTATTAAATTTTTAAGCTTATGTTTAGTAAAAATTTTATATTAAACTAATTTGAATTTTAGCTAATTTTTAAAATTGAATTTGATTTATTTTAATTTATTTTAAAGTGCTGAAGTCCACATGGACTTATTTTTTAAAAATAATTATTAATGACCCGTGATATTTTTGGCCGGAAAATTCGCTAGAGGCACTAAAGTGATAGTCTTGCTTTCAATTTGGCACTAAAATGGTCATTTTATCTCTGATTCGGCACTAAAGTGATCAGATTGAAACTTTGACATCAAAGTGATCTCCGCACATAATTTTTGATACTAAAGTATCCTTTTCCTCATATTTGACAAAGCCAACTCCTCGTATTCATCTTCTACTACGTTCCTACTCTTGGATGGGATATGCTATGCTAATCGTTCGGTCATTTCTTTTGAAAACCCGAAAAAGTTTCATTTCTGGATCGAAACAATCCTAGTTTAGGCTTCAGTCTTAGAGTGTTGATTGCTTTTATTTCTGCAACCATCGAATGGTAGATGTTTCTCTCATTCTTCTTCTCCTTTTCGAGCAAATTATAAAATGATTTGAGTACTTTCCAATTTAAGAGACATAAATTGATGTAATTAACCTTTTTTTTTGTCACGATACATTACTTAACAGATAAACGGACGGCGGAGATGTATTTAATGAACGGCGAGTTGGGATCTTGTCAGTCAATTGAGTTGAAATGACGGTGGAAGTTTTGTCACTAGAGACTCTCTTTGCTTGGAGCATCACTCTGCATTGGTAAGCCTCAGTTATCCACTCAGGAGCTTGTTGGTCATTCAAATCCATTCAGTTTGACTCTAGATGTCTTTTTAAATGTTTTTTTAATTTATGTCTAAATATATTTTTAGAAGATCAAAAATAATTTTTTTCATTAATTATTATAAGCGATACAAGCGGTCATTTTAAAGGAAAATATTTTCACTTTTCGAAAACAAATGGAGCCTAAGTTTTTGTTGAATTTTCTCATATTCACCCACAAACTAAAATTTTGAGATATATTTTGTTTCGCTTTCCAGGCTACGATTCTTCATTTTTCATCATACATTTCAAGTCTATTACGTAGCTAGCAATACAGCCACCTATCTTTTTAGTTCCTCCATCCAATTAAAACTTCCATCGCTCTTTTTGGAAATAATGCGTGACGTTTTACTAATTAATCTTAGTAAAAAGCACGAAACCTAAAATAAAGATGGAAAGCTCTTCTTCTTTTGTTTTGGTAAATTAAGAAGTATATTGATCTAAAAAACGCGAGAACTAATACAAAGCAAAACCCTAGCTACACGCCAGAGAGTCACAAGGAGTGCAAGAAGCAGCCAAGGTTGAGAGAGAAAGTATACACAAGTAAGAAAAAGGCCAATACAAGTGGCCAAAAAAACACAATAAGAACAAGGGCCAAACAAACGGCCAAAAGGAGGAGTAGAGACGATCAGCCGAAGATCAATCAAAGATTGAAGTATGATATCCCAACTGGCTTGCATTTGTCAGTTTTTAAGTGTTTCACGAATGTGTTTGAAGGTCAATCCCTGATCCCTGATTACCTTGACAAGATGGGCCCTAATTGCTGAGGATGAAATTCTTACTATGTAATAGGATGTGGTTCCTTTCAATCTAGATAATATGACATAAAGTACTAAAGGAGAATCTAGAAATGTACTGATAGAAGTACTGGCAACGAATGTGTTGCAACGCCCACTGAAGGTTGTCCACCATGTAATGTTTTACCAAGCCAAATTACATCTAGCAGCCCAAAAGTGTGCAAGGGTGCCTGTATGACGACAGCCAAAGTATAGGTGATTGATGGAATCTGGGCGACATTCACAAAAAGGCATGGACGCCATTCTAAATTTTATGATAGTTGAGTACTATAACTTGGGTAGGCAGCTTGTTTAAAGTGATAATCCAGAGATAGAAGGAGTGTCGTGGGACAATATGTCGATTCCAAATAAATGAATGCCATGTCACAACTTGACCTCTAGCGCATATGAGATCCTAAGCCACTTCAATGGAGAAGACCCCTAAGGGGTGCTCAAGCCACAGGAAACAATTAAGCTGGTTTTATGTTAACTTTTATAAAATAAGGGCAATTTTTAACAATAAGCTATATTTTCTGGTTCTTAAGATGAGTCCAGCTAGCATAATATCATATGCAAGCGGACTATATTAATGACAACAAGTCAGTCAATCTACGGAAATTTGCAAAAATTTCTTAAAATTTCTTTGTACTTTAGCATAAATAATCTGTGTTTATTTCACGAAAAACTTAATATTTAATAAAGATTTTTTGAAAAATAGTCGCTTATATCCTTACAAAAATGAATGAATCAAGAATATTTTATTATCCACGAAAGTAATTAAGCAAGGATTGTTGTTGATGATAAAAATATTTTTCGATTGATATAATTAATTATTTTTTGAAAAATAATTTCTAAATCTTAAATTTTCCATAAACTAAAGACAATCCCAATTGAAATTTTGCCACGTCTAGTGCAAGCGGACCATCTCCTTAGTAACACCATAGACGAACATATATGGAATACCTGAAACATTTTGCTCTTAAAGTTACATGAATTCATCTTCTGGTCTACCCAAACGAAACGAGGATAACAAATATTCTTTCTCCTGTGACAAACAAATGCAACACAAATTGTTTTCTAGGCAGCTTTTAGCCCACATGTCCAAGGTATCCCGGGTTTTAAAATATTTAAGGATATTTTCACGAATGAATATTTATTTGTATTGCTTGAAATAAATGATCTAAGAAAAATATTTTTATTATTTATTTTTCACAAAAACTGACTTAGATTACGATACAAGAGAAAGATCAAATGGACGTGACATCGTCAAGAATAGGGTGTGAGTTCTCTCTTCAGCCCGTGAAGGTTGGCCAGCGCAATCAATGGAGCGACAGTCCTTTCTTTGCTCTGAACCTCGACCCCCTGTTTTCTCTAACCAGAATTCTTACCACTCATGCTCTTCTTCTCCCTTTTTTTTTTCTTTTTTTTTTTTGGCATTTTGGGTGGGGGACGGGACGGCGCACGCTGTGTCTCTGCTCCCTCAGCCAGGAAGGGAGTGTCAGTTCTTCGTCTTTTAGGGGAAAATACTAAGTAAGCCGACACTGCACGTCACTGTTGGCCGGCTCGATCAATGGAGCGACAGTCCTTTCTTTCTCTGAACAGCTTCCCCTGTTTTCTCTAACCAGAATTCTTACCTCTCTGCTTCTTCTACCATTTTTTCCTTTTCGTCGTATTTTGGGTGGGGGACGGGACGGGTGGCGCACGCCGTCTCTGCTCAGTGCTCCCTCAGCCAGGAAGAGTGCCAGTTCTTTGTCTTTGAAGAGAAAATATTCGGTAAGCCGACCCCGCACGTCACTGTGGGCCGGCTCAATCAATGGACGACGGTCCCACGTTACCGAAGCAGCGAGAGTCCATGGACCACCCGCAGACCTTTCTTTCCTCTGAACAGCTTGCTCGAGGACTTGAACGGGACCGGGCTTGACGGTGCTTGACAGCCTCTGCTTCGCTGCCATCGACCTGTCTAATCTCGGCTCCACCCAAGCATCCATCGTTCTCCAGCCGCCGAGACAGAGCATCCAGTGATTTTTCGAGCAGAAGACGAGAGAGACGCGTGAGGTGTTGGGAGAGTGGGACCCATGGACACACCGCGTGTCTTGAGTGTCGAGTGGAGCCGATGCTATCGCAAGTCACATCTTCCCATCTGTAGTTTCAGCGATCTTGGGCGCGAACGACAACACCCCCTGCCTTAAAAGATTAACTTTTGATTAGAAGTTAATTTTGTTAAAATTTTAAAAATGAAGTAAATTTTTTTTTGCTTCTGTTAATGACTCTAAAATTACTTTTAGAGAAACAAATTACTCCAGAAGCAGAAAAATAAAAATTACATAATCAAATAAATTTTTACTTCATAAGTTATTACGTTACCAAACGAATTCTATTTTAGAAATTACATTATTTTGTAGGTTTGCTGGGTTATGCATGCACCTTAAGCCTTTCCATGAAAAAAGCAAGCAAGATGGGTCTGATGCTTTATCTAAGTATGCTGTGAATCATCTAAAATAACAAGTTTGAGCACTTGACAACAATATCTCACCATGAGCAATGGGGGGAGAGAAGAATTTATGCTTTAGGGTGGGAAGGAGAGAGATCAAAGTTGGTCCGAGTTTGTGGGCTCAAGACAAGCTTCGGGCTTGTTCCATCTAGCGCAACAAAACTTTGGAGTGGTTCGCACAATGGACCGGTTACAAAAAATTGCTTCACATAAGTCCTGTGTGATGGGATCCATAATTTTTGAAGAAAAAACAAGAAGAAGAAGAAGAAGAAGAAGTCCTGATTTTAATTGTGGAAAAAAACAGTAAGGATTGCGAATGCAAGACACTCAATATGATACATTTTGTTGCTCAAATTTTCATCTTTTTTACAAACAAATTCAATGCTTATTTTTTTTTCAATGACTAAGTTCCACGTATCGTTCCTAATTCGATTTACTTAAAGTATTCCGGATCGTTTGTCTAGAGGATTACATTCTTTTTTTTGTCTTTGTACACCATGTCTCACTCATCTTAATAGAGTGTGCATCCAAAAAACAAGAGAGACATGACGGTGCATGCATAACCAGCAAAACCACAAAATAAGTATGCACTTCCAGTTTTGCAATATGAAAAAAATCAATTTCGAAGAGAAAACCGCATATATACATACCAAGAATTCTGCCCCTGTTTTTTTTGATCAATAAAATTTCTCTGTCCGTAATTTATCTTAAGCCAAATAATCTCGACAGTCTTTAACCATATACCCAGCGGAACCAATAAAATCTGAGGTTATAGGATACGAGGCGCTCCGACAATTTTAGGACCATTTTACGCAATATCACGAGCTTATTTGGCTATGAATCTTTTTTGGCTATGTGCACTGAAAGTCTTAAAACTGGTCCTGAGAAGGCAATTGAATTTTTAAAACTTGCAAAAGTGCGATCAAGTCCTAAAACTTGTTAAATGGTACAAGCAGTTATTCCATTAAATTAATTTGTACAAATTGACTAATGGAAAAATGGTGTGTGATAGGCTTCTTCTAATATTTTTCTCTTTCTTATGTGTGATGATGTGACTCTAAAACATGAAACATAAGGTTGAAATGACGTCATTTTCCTCCAAATATGAAATTTTATACAAATTTTATTATACAATTAAAAGTAACTGCAACAATAAAATTTTAAAAAGAGGAGAGCTTCTGGAATCCAAAGGCACCGTCCCATCATCTCGGGAAGCCCAATGACCCCATTCTGAGCGCAAGCAAGAGCCTACACGCCCTCCCTTAGATCTGGTACGAGGGTAGGCAGCCTCACCTAGTTTCTTGCCGAGGGCCACTAGAACCTCATTTGCGGAGGTTTCTCGGCTAGAGCTGGGGCGAGGGCCAATAACCGCGCAACTCTAGGCGAGGGTCTGCAGGCATCACATGTGGGTCGCCAAGGTGTCATTGGCCCCTCCAACAAATTTCCCACTAGCGTGCCTTCCCTTACAAGTTGTGGGCTTGTGGTGAGGGGCTTTGTAGTCTTGCCATCTGGTTTTCCAACATAATTTTTGGCTTATATTTTTTATTTTATTTTGTGGTTTATATTAATTTTTTTATTTAAAAAAAATTGTATAAAAATTCAGATTTGGTTCCACAACAATGGATCATTTTGGCCACGTAATTGAACAACGCAAGAAAGAAAAAATATTTAAAAAAAGCCACGTCCGCACTTTTCTATAAGTCAACGTGAAAAGATGATAAGTAAGGACTTATTCGTACCAATTTGAAAGTTTTAAGACTTAATTGCACTTTTTAAGGTTTTAAGACATAATTGTACTTTCTGATAAATTTAGGAATTACCTATGGAAACATATATCCCAATTTTTTTGTTATTCTTTTCATTTTTTTTTTGGCTGAACAATCTATTAGGAACCAAGCACTGTACTTCAGTCCTATTGTTCTACCTTTGTGAAATGCATCTTTTCTAGAAAAAGTAGACTATCAAATAGATAAGTCGGATTGAGTTTGAGATGGGTGAATTGATCCAACCAATTGATCAATTTATGCACACAAATTATTGATCTCTAACTGAGGCAACCTACCGATTTGACCTGACCAATATTATTATACAATTTCATATTTAACCCCAATTTAGGAAAAACTCATAAACAAACTTAAGGTAAGTAACAAACACAATGTGGGTGAGAACGAGATTGAGTCGGGCGATAGAGAGTGATAGAATGTCATAGAAATGGCTTGGAACTAAGAAATTGTGAAATCATAACACTATACTAATTTGGGCTTTGCCATTAAACCCTTTCATAACCAATTTATAAATATAACCAATCATTTAACAATAAGACCATGAAATATAAGGTTAAGAAATGAGTTTACGACTATTTTGATAGATTACTAGCAGTAAAATAGTGAAGTGGATAATA